>VYZR01014185.1:1260-14891 GCA_013400675.1 Oxylabes madagascariensis
ACCCCTTCAGCAACCAAATGCAAACATGAATGCTGTAGGTCTTGAGCAGGGCACTGTGGAAGATAAAAATAGTTCTGCCTGCAACAAACACTTGTCTCTACAGGCTCATAGCACAGCAATGGAGAAGCACAAGGCGCACTTCCCATTTCCTAACACAACTTCACCTCACACGCTCAGCCACTTGCAAATTAAAACTAGCTGTCTTACAGCTGTGCAGCTAGTGAGAGGATTAAAGGAACACATAAAATCCTTGCAAAGATACTTGTCAGTTTAGGATTCTCCAGATACAGCTCATCCCCAAAAAAGCCACAGTGCACAACACGTGGCAATATGAAAAACAGAGCAGAAGAGGGAAAAAATGTGCAAAATGCCCATAACTAAACTAACGTATATTGTGAATATGCAAATATGTTCTATTTCATATCAACTCTAAAGCAGCATACAGGAGGGGAGCATTAGAGATTTCCGCTGCAGAAGGTTTAGGGGAGATACAGGTGTTTGAAATAAAAAAGAATAGCTCTTTAAATGTTAAGTTGGAAGAAGCAGCAAGAGCAGACACCAAAGAAGGAGTTTTTGCCATGCTCTTGCCAACATGCATGATCATATACATTCTCTACTGCTACTGTAGAGAATGCCAAAATTCTTTTTTTTTGGATCTTGATGAAGTGCTGTCACAACAGCAGTCCACTGAGATAAAAGGGCAATCAAAACTGCAGTCACACTTTAAGCTCACTAACCATTCTGTTATTCTCTGATAGCTTCCATTTTATTAGAGAAATGTTTCCACATGGAAATGACTTATGTGTGCGAGGAAAAGCCTCTCTCCTGAAGAAGATTATAGCAATATATCAAAGAAAACCCCAAAGAAAGCATCTGGTTGGCCAAAAGAACAGTCTGTCCTAATTCAACCTATATTTTATTTTTCCTGTTTCTTTTTAATGTTCGAGAGATACATAAAAAAGAAAGTTAAAAAAACTGCAGTGAGAAACAGCAACAAGGAGCACTGCAAGGAAAGAAAGGTTAATTACAGCACAAGAAAAGATGCAAGGAATGTGAAGAATGTCAGCAAGTAAATAAATCAATAATCTACAGTCATCATCTACATTCCTGAACTACCTTGAAAGCAAGGATATCTGCCCTTCACATTCCTGACAACAGTAGTGATTTTCAAGAAAGACCCCCCTCTGCTGCACGCTCAGTTTCTGCCAGCACCTTTCTGTCAACAACTGATTACAAGGGAACCTTTCCAAAGGGAGCCTGTATTACCTCTTACAACAGTTTTGTTAATACAAGCTTGTGAATACTTTGGGACAGCCCAGAAAAATTAACAAGCCAAAATTAATGCTGTGATCATTGCACTTAGTTAAAAAAACGCCTCAAGGTCATTGTCGAACAATTGCAGAAATGATGCACCGTATTTCCCCCTCAACACTGCTCTCTAAAACATACTGTAGCCTAGCAGCTCACATGGAATAACAACACAGATCAATAAAGCCAGAGACTAATGTGGTTTTACAGATGTATTTCTTCACAATTTCTTCACAACTTCAACATGCTAAAAAATAAGAGTTTTACAGAGGAAATGGAAGCTGAGTGAGAGAGACAAGAGGATCTAAAAGTCAAGAGTAAGCAAGTTGGAAACAAACAAACAAAAAACCACTGACAAAAAAACCCCAAGCATATAAATCAAACAATCAAAAAAACCCCAAAAAACCCCTAACCAAACCCAAACATTGAAAACAAAACCCTAACACCCCAACGCAAGTAAAATCTAGCATATGTCCTCAATAAGGTGACATAAGAGAAGTGCAGAGCCAAACCTTGGAGGAACTTACTGACATTAACACCTTATACATTTTGTGGAAGGTTACTTCAGACTCACTACAGACTCATCCTATTAACTGAGCTTCCAGTAGGGGTTGGGGTAAATAACCTGGTTTCGTTTCCTCCATAAGAGAATCTAGATCAAGCTGGGGTGCAACCCAAAACATCATAAATGGGAAACAAATACAATTCAGAAGTGTAATCCTAAGACAAATACAATTCAGAAATGGGAAACAAATACAATTCAAAAGTGTAATCCTAAGACAATGCTTACACAGATTTACCCAAAGTTGCAATATGACTCTGATGCTATATATAAAAAGTCTTGGAAGCCCAGTCTCAAACTAAGAACAATAAAAAAGAAAGGGAAACGATGATTCCATGAGTACTGCTGCTTAGAAGACCACTTTTGTCTACAAAACACAGCAATTATTCTCCAAAAATTGCTTTACCACACAAAATGTAATGTACAAAACCCACAACAAATCATCCTAGAGAATAACTTCTAAATTGGACATGCAGAATGCTTTTGCAACACTTGCTTTTGCAAATGAAGCTGATACAATATGATTAGGTAGCTGGGGGCATCTTTTCATGTGACTGAAGAAATTTCTTAATGAAGTGTAGCAATTTAAAAAAGCTTCTTTTCAATGCCATTTTAATTCCAAAGCGGAGAGAAGGGGGGGAAACTTCACCCCCAACTGTCCTCAATAAGTTTTATGGTCATCTTAAAATAATAGATGCAAATATGTTAAAAAAAAAAAAAAAAAAAAAAAAAAAAAAAAAAAAAAAAAAAAAAAAAAAAAACCAAAAAAAAAAAACCAAACCAAANAAACCTAGTGTACCTGTATGTTGTTCTTCAATCCAAGCTTGCAGATACATGAAGAGGAGTAGACCAGCTACTCCAAATAGCAGTACAGACACGAAGATTTGTCTTAGGTTCATGACCCTACAAGGGGGCTTCTCTTCAGCTTTCAGAAGGACTCATTGCTCACTTTTCTGAAGTCTTCCACATGCCTGCATCTTCTTCAGTATCTTCCCCAGAGACACCAACCTGGAATAACAAGAGAGGGAGGTTGTTCTCGTGTTACATTTTTGTTCTTCACCAGAGACTGTGTTAACAGCATACTGTATACAAGCTGGAACTCTCACCAGCTATTGCTTTCAATGCTTATACTTCTGCTCACAGTCTCGATGTTCTTTCTACCCCCAGACGAGTTCCAAGCAGATGCATTTCTCAAAGTGGCTGAAAAGACCATTCCACCTCCAGAAGAGCAAACATCACCTGCTGTCATAACAGAGGAAGGTAATGACCCAAATGAGGTCATTGGGTGTCACACCAGTGCCCCACTCTGCCCACTGACCATCACAGCTAGGAAGCTGCAGCAAGCAGCTGGAACATCGCAGGTGGCTGGGTCACACTTCAAGAGGCTGCCAGCCCCCCGTGATGGGCATCCCAGCACCTCTGCTTCTGGACTGCATAAACATGTGTCCTTAAGGATGGGTCACCCCACAACAAGACCACTCTGCAGGCAGAGCCTCGGCATCCGTTCATCCTGTGCATTGAGGAATCCTACAACAACGTTCACCCTCAAATATGAATCCAAGCGGAGTTTTGCAGGATTAGGAAAAGTCGGCATAAGATAGTATCAGTAACAGAACAGAAAATGAATTAATGGCTCATCTTTTTATTCAGCTGTGTTTTCTAATATGGAGAGGGACTTGTCAGGAACTCAACTCTTGCCATTAAGTTTAATGGAAACGAGCTCAACTGTAAAAACTTATCAAAAAGATTACTTTATTGAACAGCAGTGGGCCCAGAGGAAGTAATTTACCTGATACCCTGCATCTGCCACAAAGGGGCCATAAAATTCATTTTATAACATCAGAACATGAAGACACTGTGGATCACTAGAGGACAACGCCTTAACCTGAATGAGAATGTGCTCATTTTGAAAGTGCATTTCAGAAGCTGAAGAGCAGTTGTTGAAACTGGCCTGCTCAGCAAAAGAAAATGCCTTAAAATTCAACATAACAGAGACCATTGTCAGTGCATATGACAGAAGTGTCTGATGAACTACCACAAAGAATGCCAGGAAAAACTCAAGCTTTTAAAGGAATACAGCCTACTGGAAGGTATTTGAAATATAAATCTGTTAAATACACAGAAAAGAAAATGAAGGCACTTAACAGTTATTCTGAATCCTACAAGTACTCTATGTTCCACAAGTTTGTATTTTTTAACAACTCAGCACTGTTACACCTATAATTGCTGAGTTTCTAAAAATACAGTGCACATAAAGCTTAGCAGGAACTACCATTAAAAACAGCTGTTGAATGAACAAAGTAACTATGTTAGAAAGATGCAAAAGATTTCAAGAAACAACAAAACTGTTCAGGACTTTTCAGATGTTTTTCCAATTCTGTGCCATTAAACTATATATTTCTCTTAAGCACAAACTTGCCTGCAGAAAAATGTAAGCCACGGTTTAAATATTAATCATTTTATGTGTAATTGTTCTGTAGAAGACAGATAGCTAGACATTAACAGAATGTAAATGTTCTGTCTGAAGTCTTTTTTGTAAGGGTCATGAAGTAACTCGTACGAACCAGGCACATGAAAGGAAAGTGACAGCAGCTTTATTCTTAACCTTGCTCTTTCTTCTTTGATTCTACAGAGAGGGAATTTCCTATATATTATATACAAGTACCTGTTTGCAGCTATTGTGATGACGCACAGGATTAGAATGAAGCAGTGAAAATTGGGCAAAAACAAAGAAAGTACTTGGTGAATGCTGTGAAATGCTTTTTGTATAGGTGTGGGTAGTGGAGCCTCCTTTCACCCGGCTCTTCATAGCTGTTATCACTTGCACCTTTTCTTCCTACAGCGCTCTCAGCACTCTCAGACTTGCAGTGCTCTTTATCTGTGCTACAGGGCTAGTAGGGCTTTACACCTAACTTCAGTGCTGCAGCAAAGACACAGTTTACATGTCTTCAGAAGTTACTCTGCTGATGAGACAGAAGCTTCCCAGCATAAGCAATGCTTCAAGAACCACCAGTCATAGAATACAAACCTCTTCTGTTTTCCCACAAACAAAAGCAGTGTTGTTCATGTAACAGGACATTGACTGCATCTGGATTAGGAGGAAAAAAAAAGCAGCAGCAAATAAATAAGATATGAGCGTCTGAATATATCTTTGAAATAAATTACTTAAATAAGAGGCACTAGAAAGCAGGAATCAGTTTCTTGCTGTTCGGGATTCACAAGTGTCTCATAATAAAAAGGTGAGGAATCCAGACACACACAACACAAGTGCATGCTTCCAAATAAGCCCACTTTTGTTACGTTGATACTTTCTTCCATCTCTGACTACACAAAGCTCCCATATATTCAGCCCTTCTTTCTGAAAAAAACAGTGTCCTTGAGTGGGCAAGGAAAGCTTTCTCAGGCCACATGGATGATACTGAAAGCAAAGTACGTGACACCACATCGCCATGAACATTTCTGACACTTGTAGGCTGGCGCTGCTGCTCTCTCCAGCCGCTTGCTCTCATCCTCCCTGTCTGCCCAGCTCCTGCCACCACCATGAGGGCTTTCTGACCAAGTTTAACTAAATACCAGCCCACGAAGAATTTGTACAAGGAAAAGTACCAATGGTTTTTCCTTTAGCAGTAGTTGTTACCACTTACATCCATGGCCCATGACAGCATAGGATGTAGAGCTGACCTTGCCCAAACACCATCATGGTTGCATGCAGCACCATCTACGAGCCCTCAAAGGTGATGATGAAAATGCACAGTAAAATAAGGAGCACTTCTAAGCAATTCAATCTGTTAATAAGAAAACAAATATTTTTCTACTAGGTCAGTTTTGGTTTTGAGTGGAAAGAAGTCTGTAAAAGGAAACAGCAGTTCAAGGTGTTTTTCTTTTTTTTTTTTGTTTTGAACTACCAAACACACCCTAAGGCAGATTCACTCCACCATCACAGTCACTATAATTATCTTTGTATCAAGAGTTTACATGCTGCTTGCAATTAGTTTAATTTATTTAAATTTAATTTGTATGAAACTCTGTTCTTCATTTATGTGTTGGCTAAGTTTTAAGATTCGTTTTAAACAAGAGTAACATTACTTTAAATTAAGACTACTGATTTTAGCTCAGGTTAGAATCTAAATACATCAAACCCAACTATTCCGCTACCTTATAAGATTTTAAAGGCTTTTCAGCTTCAATGAGTAGTTTAATTTATTTAACACAGTGATTTGTAACCCACATATGAAAAAATTATAGTGACATTTAAAAAAGTCTGTGTCTGTGAGTCTTCTAGTAGAACTTGAAAAATGGCTACACAACACTGACAAATTTGGTCCTTTTGTATTAAAAAGCTACGGTCATGGATTACACTCTCAGGCATCCTGGGCAATAGGAAATACCTGCAAATATTCTTTAATCAAGATAAATACTTTCTCACGGCTGTGGAAAGCCAAGAAGCAGTTACTTTCAATGCAAGTATTTTCAAAAGAGATCAGCCATATCCAGACAGGGGTTCAGCAATCCTGCTTAAGCTGTGAATCTTTTTTTGCTTCCAGTCCTGGGCAACATGGCTTCCCTGGGTGATACCTTGACCATCCTGCTGGATGGTTCTTGCTATGAGGGAATTAATATAGCCTGAGAAACAGCTCTGTGCCTTCCACCTATGCTGAACTCGATTCTTGCTTTTGCCCAAAGTCACCCCTGTCTCTTTGGGATGTATGGACCCCAATGTCCCACCTGTTTCAACTCAAGTGATGAACCCCAAAATTTCTTTTGGGTACTGGAGAGAGACTACTGCATATCCTTATCCATCATGGAGAAGCAGTAAATCTAGCAGACAATGGCGCTATGTGCCTTAGATGACAAATACAGCAAAAATGTAGAAATTTTACAGGTCTATAGTAATTAATTTCTGAGTCTGAATTGTTTAATATTTGTCAAATATTAAGAGTTTCAAGAATTCTCATTCTACTGATATAAAAGCCTTGCATTTTTCTCATTGTGTTTTGTATTCAAATAGGTACATTCCTGTACAGGGCCAACACAAGCAATTGAAATAACACAGCCACCCAAAAATGGGGAAGAGTGTACCTCCTGCTTTTGGCATGATTCCTCCTTTCAGTACATCATATAACTTTTTCTTCCTTGCAAGCAAATATAAGTGCAGCTGAGTAGAGGCACCTCAACACTCAGGTACCATTCTTGGCTCCTTCCTGTTCTAAACCACACAACACCAATGGCATCTTCTCAGTATATTTGGCTAACTTAAGATTCCCTTGCCACTGTAACCCTCACCATCACCTAGTTCCAAAATCAAGGACATACAAACACAAAACATTAGGTGGCCTCCAACTGTTTAGAAACCTTTCCTTTTAATTCCAGCTTTTTTCCCTTCACCTGGAAATAAAAAATATCAAGATGCAGGGTTAACCAGCAGAATACAGATGAAAAAACCCAGACAATCTTTATAATGGTCAAAGGATTCATATTACTGTGGGATACTACAAATTCCCAGCCACTCAGTATCTCCTTAGACACAACTGAATTAAAGAAAACCAAATGAGAAAAAGAACACAGAAAGTTACAGAAACTGCAGAGTTTTGGGGGCTTTTTTTTTCGGTTTGTTTTTCCATTTTCTTCCCTCCATCCTTACCTCAGGAAGCACGACATTTTCTGATACCTCCACTGGAGTTATCATGGCAAGAAAATTTTGCAGTGAGGAATGTTCTGCTGGACACTGGCCCAGACTCCTTCCAGCTCAGTCAGTAGAAGGAGGCAAGGATATCTTCTCACTTCATTGCTCCCCCTCCTCCCTCACTTCTCATCTGTTAGCTCATGTCCTACTTCACATGCAGGTGATCCTCCAGGATCACCTTTCCACTGTCCACATCTCAATTTTCTGGCTTCACAATGACTAGCGCAAGGCAGAGCTCCAGCTCTTAACAATGCTTGCATAGTTCCTCATATCAGGCAGTACTACTTTCCCTTCTGGTTTATTACAAGGGTTGCTAGAAATAAACATACAGTATTTACCATTTTCTATCTCCAGCAACTTATGCTGAGTGTTATGGCTGGGTGAAGTCAAAGGGGTCACAAAAATTTGAGTTAAGTGAGTAAGCAGATCAAGATAATCAGTGGTGCTGAGAAAGTTTGTAAAAATTAAAAAAACTGAACCAACCAACCTACGAACCAACCCCTCACCAAACAACCCCCAGAAAAAAAATCAAAACCAAACAAAAAAACCCAAACCAAACCAAAATTCCCATACTGGAGTTTTACCTGTCCATAGAAATTCACTATGGGTTTACAGACAGCATACGGGCCCACTGTTACATCAGTCCTGCAGACACCTCAGCAACTTCTTCACCTGAAGAGCCGCTTATAAGAAGGCTGTATAAAAGCATAATTAAAGACACCATCTGGCCTGCACAACTTTTATTACTGGCAATAACAGAAGATTACTACCTACCAACACTGCAAATCAAGTTAAGAGAATTCTGCTAGAGTTCCATAAGACACAAATAATGAAATTTTTTTATGAAATATATAGGGATTTCACTTCAAAGGAGAGACCTGTTTTCATCAGTGAGCATTCTTCACTCACCCACTGCCAATTATGAAACAATAAAGCGCCTTTAAAATATAGAGCTTAAAAAAATTGAAATTTTAACAGCAGTCAGGAAATTCCAAACATCAGCATCACCAGAGTAACTTCCCATCTAGTCAACTTGTACATATTTAACATTTTTCAACTTCACTCTCCCTTGTTACATAGCAGACCACAATGTTGTTATAGCAATTACATTTTGTTTTAAATACACTTTATAGCGTACAACATATTATACAAAATTAATAACATGGCAAGGAAAATATGGTTTGCATTTGATTTCGCCATTTTAATCTATTAACATCACTAGTTCCTCATTATCCTTTTGATAGATTTCCAAAGGAAAAAATCCATTTAATGAAACAATGGGTGTAAGAAAGACTCATTGCTTCTGAGAACATGCACACCACTTACCTGGTCCAGCTCCTCAACCATAAATCCTACTAAACTTCAGACCGTGTCAGTTTAATGCACATAGCAACTTGCGTCAGACACTTGCAGATTAATTTAAAGCTACAGTTTTAGACAAACAAAAGTTATGCTTGTGTTAAGAACAGACAAATGCCAAGTTGTCCTACCCATACGTATGCAGGTTGGCACATCAGCATCATGGAAAGTTTTGGTTACTTACAGAGAACAGAGAAGACACTGAAAGCATCAGATCTGGAACTTCACCAGTTCACCAAGATATTCAGTTTCAACGGTTTCATTCTACAGCTGCTGGACATCTCGCTTCAAAAAGGAAAAATCATTATTATTCTTAGCAACATATCCCAGTCAGGACTGAGGGACCTCAGCAGAAAAAGGCAAGTTTGGCATGCTTAGCTCTTACCTGTCTGAAGCACTCCTGGGAGTCAGTGAGCAGTCCCACGGAAGCCGCCTGGATTTTGGGAAGTTGAAAACCCTGCTCACGAGACAGCAACTTAATGGCTCTCAGTCTTCTAACAGGATTATAGGTGGGATTTCTTCCCACTCTCAGGATAAGGAACATTGGCAAAAGGACTGTGCCAAAGCTAGATCTTCTCTTTTTTGAACTGTTGAAACGACAAGGTCTTGTTTACGGACTGCAGTGAACCGAGGTGCTATCAGCATGCCAACAAGACTCGCAGCCTGCCCCAGTCATTCACTCTACTGCTAGAAAACGCACAGGCAAAATACCAGCCCATTTTTTTTTTTTTATTTTGGAGACGTGCCACGAATTCCCGATTCCCGGTGTGTGACGAAGGAGGGGTGTGTGTGGGTGTAGGGAGTCCGCAGAAAAGTTGCTCGGTGCGCGGAGCGCGGTGCCGCAGCGGGGGCTCTGCGATCTCCTCAACTTCTGGGGCCGCACCGCTCCCCCCCGGGGCCGCTCCCGGTGCTGGACCCCCCTCCAGGGACGCGCCGGGCGCCGACCCTCGTCCCCCCGGGCCGGTCGGCGCTGAAGGCACCGGGACGGCCGCGCCGCCTCCTCCTGCTCCTCCGCTGGAAGCGGCGGCGCCGCGGGGCTGGGCGGCGTGGGCGGGGAGGGCTCTGCCGGGGCCGCGGGGAGATCCCCCGCCAGCTCGCCCACCCTCCCGCTGGTCCCAGGCGGGTGCCCGGGGCAGCCCCTCACCTGCCCGCCGCTCCCGGGAGGCGCTTCCGACGCGGCGCCTACACACAAACTTTCCTGGCCGAACTTCGGGGCCGGGCGCGCTGGGGAGGGGCCCCGGCGGCAGGGGACACCCCCGGCCCCGGCGGGCGGGCCCGGAGGGACAGGTGAGCCCCCCGCCACCCCCGGGTGCGCCCGCACCGCCCCTGACATCGCCCTCCCGCCCCGCCGCCCGGAGAGGAAGAGCTTCGCTAAAAGGTTTTGTTTGCTGTAACGTATCCAGGGTTAGCTCTCCCGTGCTAGCGAATAAACATGTCTAAGCTGCCAGGTAGTGGCAACTCATAGCTTTAATTAGCTACTAAAACAGGTAGCGTAGAAACTTTATTGTCGTCTATGGGAAACGTGATGACAGAGAAAAATGTTTAATTAGTGCTTATTGGAGCTTCACGTGTGCCTTGCAAACCTTATCTGCTTGTTGTGACAATAGACTAACCACGCAGATAAATGGCATTACCTCTCTTTAACGGGAATATCGCTTTGCTTACATTTCTTCGGGGAAGTCCTTGAAGAAACAGCTCTGGCCCTTGCTAAAGTGGGGTAAGCACAGAGTAACTTTCCAAAGTTGCGCTCAAACCACTTCTGTCTCTCTCCTTTAGGCATTTCGCTGCAGTCCTGTGTTCCTAGAACTACCCCGGCAGACAGATACCTCTAAAATGCTCCCGGATTCACTGGCCCACTGGTCACTTGTGGCATTGAGGCCTCTCCTGGAGTAACAGTAATGTAACCATGCATGTTTTTACAACATCTTTTACTCCAACAGCTCTCAAGTCATCTCGCACACTGTTGAGATCGCACACAGGGATCTCTTCCCCAACCAGCGCAGCACCGCCTTCGGCAGGAGGCTGAACAACGCCCACCAGCTGAAATCAAGTGTTTCAGAGAAAAGGGTAAAGAGCTGGGTGCTGCTCAGGTTTCCAAGGGGGGTTAACTAGGAAGAGTGTAATTACCCTGTCCAAAGCTTAGATGTTCGTTGGAAAGTGCTCCAGGATCTGGAACAGCCGTAGGCAGCCAAGACCTGTGTGCAGGAGTGTTCCCTTGGATTTTCACTCCAGGTGCTAAACTGTGCTGCTCCTGCTTAGTTTGGGTTGTGTGAATACATATAACCTCACCATGGTGCTATAAATTTTCTCTGGTTTATCTCACTTAAGGGCCTCCCTAGTCACAGTTCATTATAGGAATTAGCAGCTCAGAGAAAGCCTAGGGAGAAAAGATTTTCCGTTACAGCCAACCATGGATCCATTCTAAAGTTCTAGTGAGTAAAGACTACCCCTCACACCTGTAGCTTGTCTGGATGCCTAGTAGGAATAAAAGGGGAGGAAGGAGAATGTGAAGTAGAATATGGAATTTTTTTGCAATTTCAGGGGAGTTGAGCATATTTCTCCTTTTAAACAACCTGGCAGGGATGTGATCCTATATTAACCATAAGCCTTAACAAAACAAACAAACAAACAAAAAAGCAACCTCATATTTAAATTACAGATCTATTAGTCCCTGATGGCGAGTGAGATTTCAGAGAAAAAAAAAACAACATGCAAACTGAATTTTAGTCTCCGGATGTAATACACTCAGAAGATTGTAATGAAAGTCAGTGCAGCTTCTTGTAAGGATATACAGATTAGCCTTCTGGGTGTTGTAGATTTGATTTCACTCAGTAAGTACATGCAGCAAACATATTTCTTCAGATTGATCTACTCAGGCTGTATCCATCAACTAATTAAACTTATATATAACACTGAATAGATCAGATGTCTTTATTTTTATTTTTCTTCGGTTAACAGAACGAATTAATTGCTTTGGGATGAAGCCAAGTCTTGCTTTACAACTTAGTAAAAAACCAACCAAAAAAAAACCAAACCAAAACCAAACCAACCTCAATCACAAAGAATTCCAGACTAGTGCACTTAGTTTTGATAAATACTTGTTCCACACAGATTCTCCTGGTGCAGAGGATATAGTCCAGCTATTAATATAAGAATCTTTACCAGACTAAAGATTAAAAATTCAACATGCAGGTGAAATTAGACACTGGATTAGGAAGCTCATCAACTACGTAATTGTAATCAGCACCTTCTGAAGCCTGACATGTAGCGAAAAAGAAACAAATTACAAAAGGGTGGCGGCAGTCTGTCTGTGTCAGCGGGGCTGGTGTGGAGCCAGCGCCTACACCAGAAACTCTACTCTTGGCAGGTTTCTGCATGTTTCCCATGAATTCTGGTAGACAAGTAGCTCAAGAGTTAAAGAAGCAGCATCATCCTCTGAGAGCAGTGAGACAACAGCCAGCTGGTGATGCCTTCTTGGAGGAACAGGAGAGGTCAGTGCACTTAGAGAAGAAAGGTAACAGGTTGTGAATTGAAACTGAAACCTGCCAAAAATTAGAGATCAATTTGCTGAAATAAAACCACCTTTACTCTGCAAGAAGACCAATTTAGGGTCTTTACACACATTCCCTGTGTAGAGGAAGAGCCATGGAGGAAAGTTTGGTGTGGAAGGTAGGTAGGTAGGTCACAGTAACCCACACTCAGAGCTATTCTCTGTGGACTGTACACGGGGTATGGCCCTTAAATTTGTGGGTGCTTAAACCATGGGACAGAAACCATATCTATAATTGCTATAAGTTGTTAAGAAACCCCGCTCACTTGCTGAGCTTTCCACCTAGCCTAGGTTTCCATTTGTCATTTTTCAAAATTTTCTGCAAAGCTAGCGCAGCCATCTGCACAGATACACTCATTTCAGGGAGTCAGAATTTATGATTCTTATGTTTAAAGAAAAATTTAATATAAAAACCCTGGCTCAAGTAGCAGCTGTGACAAAACTACGCCTGTTTGGACTGATCTTTTTGCAAAGGGGAAGGATTAGACCTTCAGAGACATTTTTAGATTAGCCAAATTCATTCCAAGTGCTGTTATCATTTGCTGCACTGACTTTTAGGACAGGCCACACTGGCATAGTTTCAGTGTGTTATATATAAATATAGAGCCCATTAAACAAGCCTTTGGTGATTAAAAACATTTTATCATTATGAAGGTGTCTTTTGCTCCAGGGTGCAAACCATTCAGCAAGTAGTTTCATTTTATTTCCTTGAGCTTTTTTCATTTTCAGCTAATTAGCTAGAAATACACTACCTAAAACATTCTCCTTTCCACAGTCAGGAGGCTAAAATTTGCCTCTACCAAGCATTGCTATGGGGCATTTGCTTTGTTCTTTAAAAAAAACTGCTAGCAACTTGGTATAAAATTCATTTGCTCAGTAACTGGTATGCTGGGGTAATTATCAAAGCCTTTCTAAGCTAGCTGTGTGCTCATTCAAAAATATTAGGCAATTCAAAGTGTCTGTGGTTCTTCAGCTATTACAAAGTTTTGTTTTTAAGCAGTCTCCAAAAGCTTGACTTAAACACTTCAATGAATTGACTGTGAAACTATTTTATCCTAATGGGCTCCAGTTCTCTGAAGACAGCCAAAAGTAAACAGTAGCAGCATTTTTATTATTTTTTTTTTTTTTTCCAGGGTTTTTGCATTATTTTTCTCCAAATCTAAAATTTT
>VYZR01014185.1:30705-41417 GCA_013400675.1 Oxylabes madagascariensis
ATGGCCCTGTCTGCTTGCACCACCATCATATCCATGGGAGGGAAGTGGGGTATGCAGAGCCCAGCTGAGTTGTGCCCCCACAGCTCTGATCTTGTGCCTGTGCCCCAAAAGGATTCAACTCCTGCCCTGAGCCTGCTGCCCTTCTGAGATGGACTTTTAACTGCTCTCTGCTGGGAGAAATGTGACTCTGGAGTACAATTTTCAGTGTAAATGGTAGAATTGTGGGTGCATCAGAGCAAAAATAAATTAATGGAGAAAATTAAATCAGATGAAGATTTTACAGCAGATATCTATTGTGCATTCAGAAATGACCCATTTCTACATGTACCCATGGGTACTATATGGACCCATTCTAGAAGTAGCATACAGAAGTTTTACTGCAATGACAGGTTGTTTTCTTTTCTAATGAGGAAATGAACAATGAGTTATCCTCCTTTAACCTTGCATGTAGAAAATAAATCCAGCAGGCAGGAGAGTTTGATGATTTAAGATGTTATTTTCTAAATTATAAAGCTTCCTGTGGAGATGAACTTTCTTACAATCTCTGACAAACTATCTGGTGATTACTGTGATAAGAGTAGTAAATGATCTAAAAATACATACATTGTCTTTTGAAGTAGAAAGGAAGTCTTACATGAGCTCTTTAAATCTCAGAGCAGAGTCATTTGCTCTCTGTTAAGATAAACACATCATGTTAGGGTTTACCCTGAGCAGCCTAGCAGAAAACAATCTGCATAAATAAATGAAATTTTATCAAACAATGAATAAAAGATTCAAACAGAAAATTGGTTTTCTTTAGTTTCTAAGAGGTCTAAAAGGAACAAAATTACCAGGCTATTTCTTTTCCCTTTAAATCTTTTTATAGATAATGGTGAACAGATGATTCTGTCAAACTTCACTTGCGATGAATTCAAGACAAGATAATATCATCATCCATCTTCTTGATGAGCCTCATCATTTTATCTTCAGTCTAAATCCTGGAGAAAAACTTAACAAGCTCTACACATCTCTTCATTTAAAAATTACGGTTGAAGGAGAAAAAATGTTTGAGGTCAAGCTTCTAAGCTACCATCTGAAGCTCATTTAACAATTGCCAAGAACATCTGCCACTACTGCATATGCCTAAGATAAAAGTTCGCCAACATCACCTTTTCTTTTAAGGACAAAATCTTAGAGTCACATGAACATTGACTGAGATGCCTTTCTGCCAGCAGTCAGAATTTAGCACAAATGTAGTGGTTTGGCAACCCAGTGGACCTTTTGATAGATAAAGACAGTTCTATAGTTCACAACACAGAGTACACCATCTAAAAACCTTGTTTCACAAGCAGTAGTGTCATTTACAACTTTGCCAGACACATCCGAAATGTTGGGGGTGGGGTGGAGGGGTTATCCCCTGACTGATGTGGGCTGAAATGCAGTTATGGGGTAGTAAAGAAAAACTCCCATAATTCCCATTCTTGGAACCACTCCTCTGCTTTGGCTCTCAGGTTGCTGAAGGCAGTGTTTTCGGAAAGTGTTGTAAGTGAAATATGAATGCAGACACTTGAGAGCTAAATAAAACACATCCTCAGAGATGGGTATAATATTCTCTGAACTTTTATAACAAAATGGAAAGATATAAAAATCTGAAAAACATATGGCATGCAAGGTCTAATTTCTCAGATAAAGCTCTATGTCTTTATTAATATTTCAAGATATAGCAAATCCCACTGGCTATTAATTCCTTACATTGGGGAAGATGTTTAGAGTCTTAAAAATAGTGTAAGGATGCTATTCTTTACACACATGCATGAATTTTTAGTAGCAAGAAGTAGATAGGAGATGAAGACTTGTATAACTAAATACAAGAGAAATGGTTTGGGTTTTTTTTTTCATAGCTTGTAAGGAAATTATCTCCTCTAAATGATGGACACGGCATATAAAATGCCTATTAAGATATGATGAAAATTTTAACTAGAAGGAGACATTTACATGGTTGCATCATTAGTTTGATGATTTGATCAGACAGGGCAGACTCTTTCAGACATGCTTAGTGTATCAAATTTCTGTAGTTTGGTAAATGTCATGCATTGGATTATTTTCTGTAGGTGAAAAAGTAATACAATATACTAAGTATTTAGTGATTTGTCTGAACTATGTAATAACCAGTGTGTGCAATTCAAGGTAATGCATATGTATATTAATAGGTATAATGAATAATTTCATTCCATTTATAGAACACTGAATCTGTATTGTAATGGTGTCTAGAAAGCAGAGAAAATTGAAGTGATTGAAAAACTGAATGTGACTAAAATTCCCACATTGATTATGGATCAATTTACCTTTGAAACTGAAAAACAGGAGTTATGCTTCATGTCTTTTTCTATATGAGTTTTTAAATTATGCTACATTTTGCATTTTAAGAGATGGCACAATTTAATCCTTATCAAAGGGACAGGAGTTATGTAGAAACTGGTAGTGTTTGTCTCGCTGTGTGGAGAAGATTAATGGGAAGTGTAATATTTTGGGTTTTTTTATTATAGTTAAACATAGGTCTCCTAAAAAATTATCATCAAATTGGGTTTTTTACAGAACTTTTCTGTTTGTGTGAAAATGAAGAGAACGATGCCTGCAGCCAAACCTCCAATCTAGCAACTATTAGCTTTCCAAAAATTCAGAGCATCATTATCAAATCCGTGACACAAACAGCATTGTATGTGATCTCCACCCAGGCTTATCTTTCCAGTTCTGCTCAAGAATTTTAACTGGCAGAGAAACCTGTCACTTTGAATGTGGTTTTACATTTTTTCTTGATGCCTAGAAATTATTTATCTTTAGTAGGATCTAAATGTTTTCTTTGCTTTTGAAATGCCTCTAGTCTGAACAGTCTGCTCACAGCTTAAACAGAATTTGTAAGCAGGTTGGCATTCATGGTGTGACTCTGAAAACACTTTCTCACCTGATCCAGATTAATTTAGACTGCCAAAGAATCCTCAGTCTGCTGAATCACCCTGTAGTAACTTTTCCACGTTATGAAAATCTAAAAAGAACTTCTGCTTTTAAGAATAAATTGACAAGTGAAAAAGTGATAGTTCATAGCATATCCACAGATGTAAAGCAAAATATCTCCAAAACCTTAATTACAGTACAAGGATAAGAATGCTGAGATTGGCGGTAAACTACATTTACAAGAGCAAACATTTAAAAGTTAGGAAAGCCTAGAAGTTAAGGTCGACAGGCAAAGTATACAGGATTTTTTTTTACATTTTGCATACTTTAAAATAGGGAAAAAAAATCATGTTTTATGCTTAGCATGAAACCAAAGAAGGACAAATCTGAGCAGAAATGTGCATGGGAGCTGTGTATAAGAATTCAGTCTCATTCTTTTCAATAGAATTGGAGTTTTTCATTGGGCTATGTTAGGTATTAATTTTTATTTTGCAAATAATGCCATAACTCTAAACTGTGGGAAAGGCTAAAGCTATGTTTTGATTATTTGTTTGCAGTTGGTAATCATATGTATTTGCTTCCCATGTTTGCTAGCTGTATTTTTGTGTGTTGTTGAAGCCATGTAAAACAT
The DNA here is from genome assembly GCA_013400675.1 of Oxylabes madagascariensis. NCBI lineage: Eukaryota > Metazoa > Chordata > Aves > Passeriformes > Timaliidae > Oxylabes > Oxylabes madagascariensis. The sequence continues at coordinate 34,268 of VYZR01014185.1, forward strand.
TAGAACGGTTTATTGTGTTAATGCCTGTCTTTGTTGTGGTTTAATTCGATTGGCAATGAAACATCTCACAGCCACTCACTCCCCCCATACCCTGGTGAGGTGAGGAGGAGATTCAGAAAAAGGTAAAACCCACAGGCTTAGATAAGAACAGTTTAATAATTGAAAGAAAGTAAAATAGAACAAAAACAGCAATTGTAATGAAGAGAGAGAAACAAGTGGCACACAGTACAGTTGCTCACCATCCACTGACCAATGCCCAGCCTGTCCCCCAGTAGCAATCAGCCCCACTTCCACCCTCTACCCCAGTTTAGGTACTGAGCAAAATGTCCTATAGTGTGAAATATCTCCTTGGCCAGTTCAGGTCACCTGTTCTGCCCACGCTCCTCCCATCTTCGTGCACACCTGCTCACTGGCAGAGGCTGGGGAGCTGAACAGTCCTTGCACTGCTTAGCAACAACTAAAACATCAGTGCTTTATCAACATTATTCTCATACTGAATCCAAAACACACCAATCGGAGGAAAGTTAACTCTATTCCAGACAAAACTAGGATAGTCCAGTAGAAACCAGTATAAAGCTGCTGCACAATACCATGTTTGTCTTTCAGCAAAATAGGGATGAAAATACTGCTTAGAATTCATCTCAATGGGGTGTGGTGCTCCTTAATTGTGTCCTATCAAGCAAGAACATTTAAGCACTGGAAGTCACTGAAGAAGAGTGGGGAAAAAGCAAGGTAAATAGAAGAGCAAGAGAACTCGGAATGAAATTATTTGGGCAGGTGAGGGAACCTTCAACCTGGATCAAATTAATATCAGTTGGATGACTTGGAAAGAAAATCCTCGTGTGGCAAATATTTTCCCTTTGCTTTTATCAAAGATATTTATAGGTTTTAATAAGTGTAAAGACTCACACTCAGCATCTAATGGACATTCTCTGTTGTGGTAACAATGCTGATAATGCCATAAATAAGTACAGTGGTTTGGAGCTGCTCAAGTGATGAAATCATCTTATTTTTTTTCATTCTTCCTCTTTCTAGCCCAGCTACATTTCTTTGTGCCGCCAAAGGTAGGCAGACTTTTGACGAAGTATTATACAGATTGAGGTGGGAGATGAAAAGTCGTGTCACATATACCCTCCTGGCTCCCAGCTGCTGAAAGCTGATGTTCCAGGGTATTTCCCTCCATCATTAGGAAGGGGCTATTATGGAGATAACATGGTTTGTGGTGAGGTTCAAGTTGAAATGGAGGAGAAAATGCTTTGAAAAATGACCAGGAAGAAATGGGCAAGGAGGAAAAGGTTAGAAGAAAACTTGGTATTGCAAGAAATAGGGGAAAACAGAAAAATGAGAGACTAAAAAGTAGGTTAAAGTGTCTAAGGAAAAAGGTTAGGAGGGAGGGAAGAGAAAGGAGAGGAAGTATTGAAGGTTAGTTCGAGAAGTTTGCTGATGCTCTCAAAAAATGTGTAGTATCAGGAATTCCCCAGAACTCCCCAACTTTACAAACAGGAGAAGACAGGCAATGGTTGAAAAGCTGGTCTTATTTTAATTAAATGTTTATTTAAGTCTAACTTATTTAAAAATTATAATTGGTTTCTCCCAGCAATGCCTTTAACCAAGCCCCTTCACAAAGATCTTTGAAAAGCAGTCAACTCATGAAAAATCCCAGTTGGCAACCCTTTTTCCCTGAAAAAGAAGCTTACCGAAATCTTCAAAGGCCAGAATCTGGCATAGTTTTCTCTTGAGCGAAGTTAACTCTGTGAGTTGAAGCCCCTGCCAGGAAGTGTGATGTGCTCCAGCTCGCTGCATGCGTGGTGTCTGCGTGCCCAGAGCCACGGGCAGGAGTGACTGACCTTTCTGCCCAGTGACACCTCAGCCCTGCCCCTGCCCATGGAGCCTCATTTTTGTGCATGGCCCAGGTGGCAAACTGCAGCTGCAGCCAGGATGGACGACTGAGGGTAGTACCGAGGCAGCTGTGCAGTGTAACACGGACATGCCCTCGGACTGTGCAGTGTCCAGCTGCAGCACTGCTGAGCCTGTCCTATCAGCAGGGTCATGGTCCCATAGGAAGAACAAAATACGTGAATTTTCAATGAGCTTTGTTCTGCCAAAGCTGATCCTCTCCCACTGCCCTTTGGTCTGGGCAGAGATTTCCTGCAGCAGCAGATGAAAGACAAGGTGCCTTAACCGTGCATCTGAGCAGGTTTTCATCCAGAGACCACAGAGCTAAGGCCTGGTTTAAATGATTGTTTCTTCGACAGGACTTCTGATGACTATGAGCAATACTGATGTATAAGAACAAACCTTTCAGAAGAAAGAATATCACACCCTATTACTCTGCAATTAAAATCCACAGGGATATTTAGAGAAAATTAAAATTCATGTCCTTTCTGCAACCTGTGTAAAAATGGATGGTGTGACTTGTTGCCTGAAAGCTCAAATGGACAGCAAGACTTCTAAATGAGGCTGATGTTGGGAAACCATAGCCCCAAATTTCCGAAATTCAGGCTCTTTTAATGTATGCTAGGTAGCGTACTTAAATATTCACATCACATGGTCTTTGCAAGTCTGATATTAGAACAGACACAGAATAAAGGTCAACAGAGAGAAAAGTCTAATAATAAAACAAAAATGCATATGCATTCACATCTTTAACAAACACACAATGGAGTTGGCTGGGCATGTTTAGAGTAAGTAATTTTTTCAGACAAAAAAAATTGTTTGTGAAGAAAAGCTTTCATCAATACTTTATATACAGTTTCTACATGGAAAGAATTCCTGGTGAAAGTACATGTACAACTAATTATCCACTGACTGCAGACGCCTCTGGGGAGAAGGAATAAAAAGCTGTTTCTATAGCTCATTTTGTGAAGGGACCTGGCCTTCTGGTTCAGAGTTCCCAGTCTCCTGGTGGAAGTGGGAAGTGGGAAGCACTTCTGTGAGCACATTCAGAGCTGTACAATGCCTTGCCCCAGCTCCTCTGTCTCACACTCCCTTCTTGCCCCCAGTCCAGCCCAAACCACCCCTGGGATAATGGCACTTTCCTGGAATGTGCATAGGAATCTAAATGAGGATGTCTACCATGCTTCTGGTCCCAATATACTTCCCAGAAACCTCTTAAAAGCAGCCTCCCTCTCTATCACTTCTGATGGTTGTTAACAGTCAAGAAGTTCATAAGAGGGAATTGAGTTTCTCATTTCTGAAGAAAAATCAAATTATTTGCTTTTCAGCCTGAGACCTAGCCAGGTGCAAATACACCAAGTACAATTTAGTGATATCAATTAATTGCATATTTCCTTCAAACTATATGATCACCTGGATGCAGTCACAACAATAACAACAGCAAATCAATGTATGTGAGGAAATGCAGTTAAGTATTAAGATCTCATAATATGCTTCCTGGGAAGCTGCTGTAAAATTTTTTGTTTCCCTTTGCAAACCAGTGTTGCCAAGAACCAACAAGTGTCTAATATTATTTTTCCCCAGATGAAATGAAAAGGTATTGATTTCTGTGAAAGAGATTCCTTGATATGTAAACACATTATTCTAAGGCTTAGAAGAATCATATACTTTTATTTCTCCCGTCTTCTGAAAACACTAAAAGGAAATATTTTATCAAAAGAATTAAATAAAGTGTTGTGTATGTTCCCAGATAAAAAAGCCACCAAACATATAACTTACATTTTCACATTGTGGATGTATACATTCCTAACTTTACCTTATATTTACTTAAATAAAAGGCATCACTGAACACTAAAAGATGTGAATCTGCAAGGTTTCTTCTGTGTGAAGCAACACCAAGCTCAGTATCATGGTTTAGTGTGACGTAGTCCCATGAGGAGTAGAGATTTGGACTTGATAATTTTTATGGGTCCCTTCCAGCTTGAGATATTCTGTGATAGTCATGTCTGATCATGAGGGTGAATATCAGAAGAGATTCTCCTTCTTACCACTTGCAAGGACCCATCATGTGCACATGTTTTAAATGGTGATTCTACTGCTTCACAGCAGCACAAATGACCACCAAACAGGTAAGGAACAGGGGTGAACCCATACAAAGCACCTCCTTTTACTAGGTGGTTTTGCAGCTGACACTTAGGGTTCTCCAGTTAGGGTGGTCATTCCTATAATTTCATTGACTAGGGAAAACTTTTAAAAAGATTATAGAATTTCATTGGCAGTCTGTTAGTGCTTAGGTGCAATCAGCCATTTGAACCCCTGCACTCTTTTTTAGAGTCATTTGTCCACTGCAATAAGCATGACAGGAAATCTGTGACTGATAATCTGGTAATATCTATATTTCTATAGAACATGTAAGCATTCATGCATATGTAATAATAAAAAATAATATAAATTTATGTATTGCATATATATTATGTCTAAAATGATGAACTAATGCATAAAATTATTTTTAATTTTATACATATAAATTTGTATATAAAAAATCTAGTTATTTCCATATACCCAGAATGAGAGAAACTTTCCAGATTTAAGAATTTTAGATTGCAGAAATATCCTCTTCTCCTCTGTTTTTTTTTCTTTTATATTTTCCTCAGAACAGACTACCATAATTCAGATTTAATTGGGGCACAGGCTGTTTGTCCTAGGTTACAGTGTAAAATTATGCCCAAGGTATGTATTCTATCNCTAACTCATCAGCTGAAGTACCCTTCTTCTAGAAGCTTGGCCATGGAGACTACCATTTCATAAATATATTCCATTTCCCAGCAGCTTTGCCTTATCTTGAGCATGCACAATGGAAAAGGAAAGGCCCAGGAGTTACCACCTGCTCAATAAAGGAGAAAGAACATTCCTGTGTCTGCCAGTACAAAACAGCAAAGAAGAAAAGCATGTATTGTATTTGTGGTTAACCAGGACAGCAAAAGGAGAGGAAGCTCCAAGATTAACAGAAAAAATGATCTGATTTGTGATGGTCACAATAACTAGATGGAAAAAACCACCATGTATTTCAATTCCAGTTAAATAAAAGCCTGTTTCTGCCTAATACTTTTGATAATTTGTCCATGAGCACTTCGTTATTTAAACAGCGTTTGTGTGGTACAGCCAAGTTTAGAAAGGATTTATTTAACATGCCATTACAGCAATTAGCCCCAGGGAAAGTTCAGCTTGCATATCCAGTTTCTAAATATGACTTGAGTTTGTATTTATCAAGTGAGTTTCCTTTTTCCCCGCTACCGAGTATAAGCTTTTCCTTTTTTTCCTCACCTCCCAGCTCCTCTGAAGCTTTAACCCTGAGCTCTTTTCTGAGCACCTGACGTATTGGAGCTCCAATCCAGAAATCCCCTTCTACCTTCCCTTCTGAGGACACGGGCGCAATGTCTGTCCTCCGTCAGGTGCATCTGTCAGGCCACAAGTGTCAGTTGGCATCATCACTGCAGGAGTCAGTAGATAAACACAGGATGTTTAAGAGGCAGAAAGGAGATTCAGGACGTTGAAGTTCAGTTTCGGGCTCTTATGTGACTTGAGGCAAGTCCTTTAGTCATTAGCTGTATCTCAGCTCTCCAAGTCTGCATGGTGATAGCTGTAGTTTATCTCCACCATGTTTATTCAGTCCATAGGGGATGAGCTATTTCTTGCAATATTTATTTACAGCAGGTAGCACATCAAGGGTCCAATATCACTTTGGGCCTCCAGACACAACCATTCCTCAAAAAGCTTTTTGAACCCTGTGACGTTGATCAGATCTTCACAAACAAGTGAGAATGATATTCTGTACAGTGGAGCAAATGAGTTCTGGTGCCCCAAAAAAACTGGTTTTGAGTTTTCCAGGATACCACACTAAAAAGAAAAAAAAAAAGAAGAAATCATATTTTCTCTTATAAATAAAAAAATAAAAAACATTTTATTATCTTATGAATCCAAGACATAATTCCCTTTGTCTATACACCTCTCTTGACGACAAGGAGCAGACACAGCATTTCTTCACCACCCATAGCTCTGGGCCTTCTGATTTCATTTTTCCTTTTCCTTTACTACCATCCATAAAGGTGACTCTCCAGGTTCCCTTGTGAACAGGAAGTTTTCCTACAGGTTTCAGCTGAACACAATGTGTGCAACCATCATCCTAATGCCACGATCCCATTTCCATCTGCCATCGGCTGATAAGCCTCTCACAGCGCATGGGGCAGGAACTTGCACTTTTTGCCCTCCAACATAGACTGGGACCAGTTTCTGCTACATTTCAGCAGGATTTCCCACAACATTCAATGCACAAAACAGAATGCAACTCTAAATCTACTGCTTCTTATGTCTTCAACTGCAATTAGGTTTTTTTAACTGTTTTTGATGAGCATGCATTTTACAGTCATAATGAATCGCAAGTGTTGCAAAAGAAAAATGGTGCTTCAGAGCCTCTGCTTGCTGCACATATTAGCCACAAGAGGCTTAGGGAATGTCACTGCCTGGGTTAAAAGAGTAATGGTGTTTTGGTTTTGCAATATGTATTAAAAATCAGCCTTTTTCACTCTGCATACTCTTTCTGCACAACACACTGAACATATATTCATTATACACTAGCTCTGAACAAAGCACAGTGATATACCAATGGAAATTTTTTTTCTGAAGCATCAACAGGACTGGCCAAACTGTGATTTGTTGGAGGCAAAATTCCCCATCTAGTTTAATTTTCTACCACTTATTCTGTCTGTATCATATAAATGAACCAAAGTACAATAATACTTCCAGCAAATGACTCTACAAACCTGTAATTCCCTGACAGCTTCAACCACTAGACTTCTTTTTTAACAGCATTTTGAGCCTTTTCCTGCATGTCTGCAATAAATTAAAATCTGAATATTTCCAAATCTGTTTCCCTGCATTACTTCTGGACTGTTCAGGGTGAATGGCTACAGCAAGAAAAGGTGAGAGGAATTTCACGGGCTCCATGAACATTACGTAGTGTACCACTGCAGTATAAGATTAACTGACATCAGCTTGACCTGCTACTTGCCTGAAGGAAAATGGTCAGATGGTATTTGGTAAAGTTTATGAGATGCAGGTTCCCACTGTGGTGTAGGCAGGTCTTTAATTTGCTGTCATTTATGACTGGAATGCTCCCTAGGCATATAGGTTTCTCACAGAAGTGACAGAGAATCAAACCTCAAATTAGTAGTCTTTTTTTTCCCCCCACTTTTCC
>VYZR01014190.1:2819-17333 GCA_013400675.1 Oxylabes madagascariensis
GGAGGCTCCCTCTGAACATCAGGAAACATTTGACTGTGGCTGTGACTGTAACTCAGGATGGGAACAGGTTGCCCAGGTAGACTCTGGAGTTTTCTCCTTGGAGACATTAAAAAGCTCTCTGGATATGGTCTTGGGCAGCCTGCTCTCGGTGACCTTGTTTGAGCAGGAAGATTCTTCCAGCCTCACCTGTTCTGTGANACAATACATATTCTCAATCTCAGTTTTTAATGTTATGATCAAATGACAATATTTTCACACAATTCCCATGTCATTAATGCANTCTGAAAATGATATTGAAGAAACATAACATAAATTATATTCGTGACAATAATAACAAATTGACAGGAATAGTACTTCTAGGTTCAATCCTGTCCTACTTGGAATTCTAGTCTATAAAAGANGAATAACGCTCCTGAAACGTATCACATTTATGTACTTAGTTACTCCCTTTTCTGTAATACTTTTATTTCTTCTCTCACAGATTTTTATGGTAAAAATGAAGAAAAAAGTATTAGGGAAAGAAAGATTATTCTTCTTTTTAAGGAGACTGATTCTGAAAAATGTAATACAAACACATTTTGTTAAACAGAGTTATTTTCTGAGGGTGATGAATCAACATCTTCATAAATACTAATTTTATATTCTTTATGTTGAAAATGTTCAATAGAAGACTCCAAGACTTAAATTTATAGATATGACAATAGCTCACAACTGTTACCAAATTTAATTAGTGATCTATTTTTGACATGTGAATTTCTATGTGAAAATTCTACTAGGAAAAATATCAAGTGCTTCTCCGCTTTGAATTTGGCACCGAGATAAGTAGGTTTCTATTACCTTTTGCTTCACATTCTCTAGACCTCTTATCTGTACAGACGAAGACTGTAGTATTACTTAGTTTCACAAATATGTTGCCAAGATTATTTCAGCATTCAGATTATGGTAGTCAGAGCACCTTGGTACATTCTCGAAGAGATATTAATTATTTGAAGATTAATAATTTTACATTTAATTAATGATTTGGACCACATCTCAGGAATAAGCCTTGGAGACCTCTAAGAAGAAAAAAAAGGAAAATGCAAAGAAATTTTCATTCAATGCATGTAGCTTGGGTGTGAATAAAGATGAGAGTGGAGTCATGCAATTAAAAACCAAACAATAACATTAATGTCAGAGGGCACAAAACTAATTTACTTGTGTTTAATTTTGACATTTCATGGATACTAAATACAGTTCCAGTGAAGAGTATCATAAAATTTTAGGAACTGTAATTGCTAAGTATCTGTAAATGCAAAGTTTCACAGTCCAAGAAATTACAAAATCCAAGTTTTGAGGAAAAAATATGCCTCATATTGATTTAAGGTTTTTTTCTTATTGTATTTGTCATTTCATAAAAAAAATGAATTATTCTATTTTGATTTTACAGTTATTCGCTACAATTATTTTATCAAAATGGGAGGACTGGATTATGCATTATAAGCATGCATACTTGAACTATACGGGTTGCCAACTAGACACAAACATCTGCAGTGTTTCTTGAAGTTTTCAGTAAATTTTATTTTTGGTTTGGGAATTTTGNGTAGATACCTTTCTCTGAAGGCTACGTCTTTCATTATCTCAGCAGCCTGTGACTATTAACTGCAAAATTGAGTTTAAACAAGAATTTTTCTAATTGATTCATAGAAGATACGATTTGCTATATTAATTTCAAAGAATATCAATCATAAGCAAATTAAAAGACACTGCCATAATATTGATAGTATTGAGAATATTTGCTTTGACGCATAAAACAATAAGTACAAGAATCAAACCAATAAAAAAATGAGTTACAGTCCAGATTTTGGAAAGATATCTTCCAACAAAAAGTTACTTCAAAAAACAAAAATAAAGACTTCTTTGAATGTTTAATATTACTGATGCTTCCATAATGCTCCATGTCTTCATAGTGCCTCTAGGAATTAAAAAAAAAGTCAGGACTTGCAATTGAGTGTACTAAGTCAGTCATGAGGAAATGGAATTGGTGGATGCAACAGCAAGCATGTCACCAGCAGCTCTTAATTATAATGGTACTTCACAATTTAGATTCCCAAATTTTACAAGTGATTTGAGACATTCTAATTTTGTTCTGCCTTGAAGCAATTTCATTTTAGTCAATAAATTCCATGAGATTCCCTAATGTAGGGCTCAAATTGAATCTTAATTACCAGGCTGATCTGATGGATGACAAAATATCAACTTTTCTGAAGTGTCATATAGTATGTGAAACTCAGCTTTGATTTCTACACAGTAAAAAAATCCCTTAAAACTCAATTACAACTTGACTTTTGAATCATTTATCCTTTTGCTCTGGCACTACAATCATAAGTTTAGTGGTATATATTTAGTCACTGGGAAAGAATATTAAAATGCTGGTTTACTCAGTTATAGTCTCTTTGTCTCTCTTCTGCTGTTCATTCTCTTTGTGGGTGTAAATTTTAACACGAATATTAATCAATTGTGCTATTTTTTCTCCAAAAAAACCAAAATACTATATATGTTTTACAAAGNCATGCCATACTAAAAATATTTCCTTGTTTCTCATCAAGGACTTCATCATATCTAGTAGACAGTCCACCCCTACTTTTCATTCCTTTAAACTTATTTCACTAGTCTTCAGATTTCTATTTGTTTTCATTCTAATTTCTGTAACATTAAATTAGTTCAGGATGAATAGTGACGGTTTTGTTAAAATTTCAGATAATTATTAGATTTCATCCCTTAAAATTTTACCTGACCTAAGTATCTTGGGAACATCATTAACATTTAATTAACTGTGCCTTCTTCTCATTCTTTTAAATATTTCTTATTTAGAGAATTGTTGAAATATAAATACTTAATAAAAGGCAATTGGTGAAAGCAACAAAATAAACCATTCAATTTAGTATAATAAAAGAAAGTTACTGTAGATGAAATTTAATGTTCTTTGTTTTATAGAATTTTAAAATTATGCTGTTTTTTAACTATGATAGATATCATTTTGAGTTTATATCTAATACCTGCTGCTGTCATTAGCAACTTTCATAACCTTTAATTAAAAGAAGAAAACAAAAAAACACAAACTAATGCCCCGAAATTTTATTTACTTTGCAACTTCACTATAGTTGTAGTCTGATAATAAATATCTTTTTTTAAATCTGAGTTTGGATTTTGTTCTTACTAATGTTGTCATCTTCTTGAAATAACGGATATGATATGATTTCTGCTAGCTAAATGTAGCCCTTAGCATTACATCCTTGAAGGTATCTCAGGGAACCACCATTTATTCTTTAAACTGAGATATTGCTCTCTCTGTCTACAGACTTGTAGCTGTTTTCAGTACATGTGAGATTATCTGCACACATATGACCTAAATTAATTTTGACTATGCCCCTTTGGAGAGAGGTGGCCTTTAAAATGAACAGCTTGGGCATTTGAAATATGGCTTACAGATTCCAGAACTACCATTTTCAGTTGTCTCTGCTGTTCTCCAGAGATCTGAAGTCGTCCTAGGCACTCTGAATCATTTAACTTCAATCTTCTTGGCCAATTAGAGAAATAATTCTTTTGCTTGCTCTTGTTTTGGTCGTGCATGTTGCTTTACAAAGTTTTTCTCTGAACAACATGTATTCCATTCTCTCTGATTCATGGTTGATACATCTATGTTGTCAGTGCAGATCACACACATTGAATTCCTGAACCTAATTCCACTGGGCATTAATACCAAAACCTGAGGATGTTTGCATTACTGCAGAGGCTGCCCAGGTATCCAGTATGGGCAGAACCATGTGAATAAAATTAATTCATTAATGACAAAGTCCAGCTTTTAGATAAACACCATAAAATTTTTTTTTAAACCCTCTCGTTTGCTTTAAAGTTTTCTGATCTAATAATATTATATATATAGTTAATTTTGCTGTGTACTTTGACAAGCACCTTCTCTTTTAAAAGATAATTTATTTTCCTGATGCAGAACATAGACTCCATGGCAACAAGACAATTTGAAGCAGAAAAAATATAGGCAGAAAACACAGATGATCTGTTTTCAGAAATTCTCAAAATTAATAGGTAAAAGCACAGCATGTGTAAAACGGTCTAAAGAATTTTGCTTTGTTTAAAACAGCATATAAACATGAAAGAAGTCCTTCAAATGTCAGTAGGTCAACTCACATTCAACAAAATATAGTGTTTCACAATTTAACTGTAAAGCTTTTATTACTATTTTTTAAAGAAAACACAAAATATCTCTGTTGGGGTCCATGCCTCCCTGGGTTCCCCAGGGAAAGAGAAAGATGCAGGGGTTGAATTGAAGCTTTTAGAGAAATTAAAATATATTAAGCCACGCTAATATGAAGCAGAAGTTTAGACTATAGTTTTAAGTAAGTAGATCTTGAGTGCCTTAAGAAACAGCTAGCACAAAAACCAAGAGCCCTTAGGCCTGGTAACTCAGGTTTAGACATAATAGAAACATTTCTTATAGTACTAGATGGAGCAAGGACAATTTTTTCGTGAATAAAATAGAGCTTTTTTGTCAATAGATATAGAATCTTTTACTTTAATAGGTATGTTATATGCATTAGTTTTTGTGCAAGAACTGATACCAATTTTGGTAGTTTTTGGTAGTTTTACACACTTTCAAAGTTAGGCCTAAATTAGTGTAAAAAAATTGTTTTAGAAGCGTGTTCTTAACTAATTAGGTAACCTATATATAAAGACATGAATATGCATTTAGAGTTTATGGATAAAAATCCCCTGTTTTTGAGGCAACGGCATTGAGCAATCAATCTTGATTGATCTGTCCACCTCCTGCCATCTACAGCAAGAAAGAATAGGGCTCTGCCAGGAAGATGCTGCCAGGAAACTGTTGTCAGGACTTTATCAGGTGTTATATGGCTGGAGGGGTGCTTCTGCTGTTTCTGTTACTGTCTCTGCCTGTGGGGTGCTGCTGCTGCCGCGGCTGCTGCCCCTACAGCACTGGTCTTTGCTGCCTCGGCCGCTGCTGCGGGGAACGCTGCTCGAGACCAGGAACCCATCTCTCCCTGCGGCCGGCACCCCCTTTGCTAGACTGCTTTCCCGTGTGATCAGAACCNGAACGCTGCTCAGGAGCGGGAACCCATCTCTCCCTGTGGCCGGGACCCTTACCAACCCATCTATCCCTGTGGCCGGGACCCCCTTTGCCAGCCTGCTTTCTCCTGTGATCAGAACCTCTTGTTGGTCTGTCTTGTCCCTTGGGCCAGGTTCCCTGTCATTCTGTTTTGCCCCGTGGCTGGGATTCTTTTAATTTGCTTTTCATCTCACGAAGATGTTAAGTATTGTAACTTTTAGTAAGATCGCATTCTTAGAACTCTTGCCTTCGAGACTATATAATAAACACCTATATAATAGGTGTTTATTATATAAACACCTCTGTAATAACCTGAAAATACTCTTGGCCTTTTAAGATCCTAGACCCACGATACCTGAATAAAAAACACTGGCTGAAATGATAGCACTGAAATCCCAATCTCACTGAAATCAGAGATGCCTTTATTCACTGCTGTCCTCTGAGTGCGAAAATGACTTGCTGTTCTCTAAATAGACCTGAAGCCCCAAGTGTTCAGCCTTCTCCAGGAGAGCTGGGCCCCATCACATGTAGCAGTGCTTGGGAAAAAAAATGCCATCACTCCGAAGGTCCCACACATTTCCTCCTTCTTCTCCCCAGCTTCATATACTAAGCATGATGTCATATGGTCTGGAATATCCCTTTGATTTGTTTGTGTCCCCTGTCCTGGCTGCCCCAACCTCCCACACAACCTCAACTTTCTCACCAGTGTGGCAGTGTGGAAAGCAGAAAAGACCTTGTCTCTGTGCAAGCCCTGCTCAGCAATAACAAAAACATCTCTATATTGTTAATCTCACGCTCAACACAAATCAAAACCACAGTCCATTCTAGACATTGTGAAGAAAATTTGCTCTACACCAGCCCAAACTAGCATAGCATGTCATTAGCCCAATCTCAACCAGGCAAGTTTGCCTCTTTTTGTATAGGTTATCAGTGTCTCTCTGATTTAGTGTTAAATTCATCAGTCTTAATTTTGTACCATGCTTCATCAATTATGAAAGAGATGTGCCAAAAAAAAAGAAGGAAATGACAAGCAATTCCTTAGACTGGTGCCCAACCCATCTCTGAGCAACGGCCACTTAGGAAAACAACAGTCTGCTCCCCACTTTTTCCTCTTCTTTCTCTGCTTTAGGTTTTATTGCTGAGCATGACATCATATGTTATGGAACATCCCTTCGGACAATTCAGATCACAGTCCCAGCTCTGTCCCCTCCTAACTTGCCCATCCCCGGTCTTTCCTCTGTGAAAAACATAAAACTGTGAGCACGAATAATGCAACAATAGCCAAAACATTAGTGTATTATCAACTTTAAATTTTCTAGACACGATTAAAACCAGAGAACTATATAGACTGCCATGAAGTTAGCTTCATCCCAGACAGATGCAATACACTTATAATTGCTTCTCTTTGAAAGCAAAAAGCAAATGGGCTAAAGAATGCTATTATAGTTAAAGGGTTAATTTAGTTTTTATATTTTCAGTAATCTTGTTCCTATCTCCTCCATATCTTTGATAGGAAAGGTTCTTGGCAGTCTTTTAATGATGATCTTTTACTATAAAGAGCATGCAGCCTATATTTTTAATCCAAGTTTAATTTCCTAAATAACGGTTAAAAGCATGGTCACATCTTCATTCATTTATTCCTTCACATTATTTTCTCTAACAGCATATCCTTATAAATAAACTTGAGAGAATTCTTGTTGTGTTCTTAGAAGTAATAAAATAGTTCGCAAATAAACTCCAGCACCACAACCAGGTATTTCACTTCTTTACTCTGACTTAAAGGTGTCACATAGTCCATATAATTCTCAAGGAACTTAATTGAATCTGACACTCTTTCATATTAAATATTATTTCAAATGGTTTTAGTTTTATACCTGAATGAACTGTAAACTAAAGATCATTACTCTGGAAAGCTTTTATTATTGGATATGAAATGTGAAAAATAGCTGAAGTGCAGAGATGAATTGATAATTTCTAACTTTTTTCTAATACAAAAACCGAAACTAATTGAGCCTCAATATTACTATATATATATGAATGAAAGAGAAAATACATTTAGAAAACATAAAACTTCTACAAATTAAATATGGGCTGACTGCTATGACAAATGATTTTATAAAAAAACAAACAAAAAAACACCCCACCACAACAACAAAACAATAACAGAAAAAAAAAAAAAAAAAAAGCCTGAAATAGTAAAAATTGGATAAATATCAGATTTCCAGGAAAAAAAACTTTAGTAGTCAGCTCTCAGATCAGAGCAGATCAGAGCAGGTTTCTCAGAGTTTTGTGCACCTGGGTCTCGGTAACTTTCAAGAATGGAAGCTGCAAGGAATCTTCCAATGCTTCATTATACCCATAGAGAATAGATTTTGGTTGAACTTACTCTCATCAACTTTCCCCTTACCTGCTTTTCTTTTTCTTTTTGTTTCAGAAAAATATATAAAATGACCGTTAAATCCCTAGATAATGAATTTTTCAATGACAAAATTAGATTTTCCATGGAGAATTACTGCTTTTATAACCTTCCATGATCTTGTTTCCTGTAAGATAAAATGAAGCACAACACAATTCATAAGAAAATGAGACCTTCATAAAAAATGCAATAAGATTATAGGAACTATAAATTAATGTAGCTATTGTTGGTGAGGATTAGTAAGATTTTGGGGAGTGACTTTTGCCCCATATTAACATAAGTGTCAATTTAGAGCTATGGAATAATGGATGTCAGTATGAGACTTACCTACCATGCAACTGTACTAGATGGTTATGTATTCAATTAATGAAGTAGTTGCCTAAGGGCATACATAGAGTGCCATTTTTGCTGATTTGGTGTGGTCTGGCTGGTCTCTTTGCTTGTACAGAAGAGGAACTAGCACAGCTATTCAGTTGACAGATTACATGGTGACTGTAATTACTAACAAGTCATAAAATGTTATGAGGAAATGATAAAGTAGATTATGGGTCATTATTGCAAACTCTGAATATTGGAGTTGATTTTTCCAAAGATAGTACTCAGCTAGACTGATCAACAAATTTAAATATAAACATGTGGAAAAAATAATTTGTTCCACTTACATAACCTTTTAAAATTCTTACCTTAAAAACATTGAATTTTAAAACAAATTTTGTGTACTCTAGATAGAGTAGATAGAGCAATATTCATTCATTCTTGCTGTCAGGAACTTCTGATTCTTATGTCCACCTATATAGGCCTCACTTCACCTATACAGGCCTTACATGTCATGATAAGTCTCACCTGAAAATACCTATTCAGCCCTGGAGTTCCTTTTAAGCTCAGGGCCTATACCTCTGTTGGCAAGATTGCTGTTCATGCCTGTGTTGTGTAAAGATTTGCCTCTGCCTCATTTCATGGAGCAATCCTGCTCTTGCTGCTCCCTTTCAGTTAGGCAGAACCTCCCAACAGAGGACAATTAAGAGAAAGCATTGTAAAAGATTCGAAAAGAAAGAATGGAGAGCTTACCAAATGTAAAATAATGAACTTTTCCTAAAAGATGATATTGAGACAAAAAATATCAGACAGATTGCATGGGAGTTAGCTTTCATGGGCTTAAAGAATTTGTTTCACTCACCCACACTTAAGTGTCTAATGACAGCTCAAATAACCCAGACATCTAGGGCACCAGTGTAAGTATGAAAGATATGACACAGGATCCTGTGATAGGCTCTTACCTTCCAGAAGCAACAGCTAGACATAAAAAGTTTATCCTAGGACACATCAAGAACCTATGTACAGATAACTGTATAGACTCTTGCTGTATACTGTGTAAGTGACTACAGGTGAGTTAGCTGTGTCAACCCCCACAGAGATGACCTTATCAATACACTCAATTGACTCACCTCACCCTAAAATAACCAGCTTTTTTAAAACAAATGTGTAGCTCTCCATTGACTTTACTGACTATGAGATCAATTCATTTGTCAGAGGTTTGTGGTGTAATTTGAAACGCTATTGGTTGTCTGAGGAATTTGTATCAGGCTTTCAGTATTCACAGCATTTATGGAGAGTCATGCCCTTCTGAATCAGCAGCTGAAGGAGACATAAGTAGATATAGGAAATTAAATGGAACTGTACTCCTATACTTAAAGAACTGAGTTGTCCTAGATCTTTACCAGTCATAATAGTAACTTGATGTCTTACAGTGTCATACACTGTAGACTCTAATGACCAATCAATTTCCACTCTACAAAAGCATAGGCATCCCACATATCTTATGGACTAGATGAGTGGACAGTGAGGTGAATTGAGAACTGGCTGAATGGCAAGGACAAGAGGCAATGGGCAGAAACTGGTGCACGGAAACCTCCATCTGTGCATGAGGAAGAACTTTACTGTGTGAGTGACCACTGGAACAGATTGCCCAGGGAGGCTGGGGAGGCCCCCTCGCAGGAGATATTCAAGAACCATCAGGACACAGTTCTGTGCCGTGTGCTCCAGGATGATCAGGGAGATTGGCTCAGATGACCTACTGTGGTCCCTTGCAATCTTACCACTCTTTGATGGTGATTTGCTTCGTTTTATTCAAAAATATGATTAAGTTGCTCACATGAAGTCCTCTCACAATATTTGAAATATCCTGGAGTATCTTACCTGTAATCCAATCATCAGTCCAGGAGATTGACGATCTCTCTGACGTCCAGTGTAATAGTTTACAGCCCCATGCAGATGATGTAAATTGTTATGGCAGAAGCCAGGAGGCTTTTGAGGAACTGAATCTACTTCCATATCTTCATCTGCTGCAAAAGGAGTTTAGAGATAGCTTATTTGCATATACAAAAATTGTTGACACCTGAATTTATGTGACTGAATTTTAATCCACCCTTGAAGTTTTTATATATTATATTATTTTTTTTTCTCCTTACTGTATAGTAAGGAGTTTTTTTCTCTTTTGTGCCTACAAAGAGTGTATTACATGTATTATGAACCTGAGCCTTTGTAATGAACTAGCCTCAGACATCAAAATAGTAGTAGCAGTAGCAGTAGTAGCAGTAGTAGCAGTAGCTGCAGTAGTAGCAGTAGTAGCAGTAATAGCAATGTTGTCATTACTGTTGTTGTTGTTGTTGTTGTTGTTATTTAGGATGTTTTAATTGCACTATATATCCATTAAAATTATGGATTATATTAGCAGTGTAAACATTCTCAGAGTCGTCTCACAGTTGTTTTATTCTGCCACTAAGAGATGAAGAATGTTTCAGTGATTTTCTAATGAAAAAACCTTTTCTGTTGATCTCTTTTAGCTTTCACTGGCATTTCTCTGCCTTGGGTGCAACCTGTCAAGAGGAATTGCTCGACACGCTTATTAATAGCACTAACAGTGCGCCTAATGTGATACAATTAGCAGAATGTAGTAGACTCACCCTGTGACTGCTTCAGGAAACTTGACATCGAATCGTAGCTCGGAACCTTAGAGGCTGTGTGAAACTTATTCAAAAAATGTAATTAGAGGGTTTTTTTGGGGGGTGGGATTGGTTTGGTTTTATTTTTAGAACACTTAATTCTGTTCATTATTGGTCTCTTTTTTACCAGTATCTCAGGAATTTTGAAAACAGAAACCAAACCACAAAATAGAAGAAAACAACTTTTGTTCACAGAAATATAATAATAACTAAAAATAATTTTCAGATTTAAACCTTGCTTGATAATACTGGCTTTTACATTCTTTAAACTTATTTTCACTGGAAAGGGCAAAGAATTAATTGCAGCTACAGAAAAAAACAGAAATAATGACTCTCTCAGTAAAGATCTTAACATTGTATTTCTTGCCTGTAACCATTTAGAGACAAATGCATGTCATTTCAGATGATACTTGAAAATGTTTTATGGAGTAGGAAACATAGTTTGTCTACAGGAATGATTAATAACAAAGTTTCCATGAAGCAATAATTAAATCAGAAAAGCATGAAGCAGGGTATGAAAACGGCTAAGTGTATAGGTCAGAAATTAAGTAATTGGTAAAGCTGAAATAAACTGAAAAATCTCTTTTTCAATAACAGGCACACAATTGCATAATAGGTGAATGGCTTGCCCATGATGTGATAGCTTTTTACCAGACTAAAACTAGAAAACACCACTATAAAAAAGTCTGAGGTCCAGGAGGAATCTTTGCTGTTTGTATCTGACATTTAAATGCCAGCTGCCCACAGCCCTTTATTTAATACAATCTGACGGAGAGTGAGATGGTGGAAAAAAGTAGTGAAAGAAGCAACTATACTGGGAATTGAATACAAGCTGTTCAGACATAATTTTCTCTGGAATTTGGCACTATCTTGGTTTTGTGAAGATTTATTTCTCCACTAAATTAAGCATAACCTGGAGAACTAGAGTAATTTTATCTAAAGTTCAAATTCAAATTATTTTACTAGAGCAGAAAAATACTGGGCTAGAAAACATCCAATTTCTTAAATGCACAAAGCTGTCTGTCAACAGTCAGCTTTTTTGCAACTACTTATTTTTTTTAACTTATTTTTCAATGAAGTCTACTTTAGTATTTCATTCACCTGTTTCTCTTTCATTTATACATGCATATCATTTGTTGTTGCTGAGCATCTTCCCTAAGTGTTTGTAAACATTTTTTCTATAAAATCTTACGTATGGGGTAAGAGCGACGAGATTCCAAAATTATGTCAGCAAAAACAAATGATAAAACAGAAGTATTTTGAGATCTCATTTTTTAACGGCATAAATGGATCGATGAAACCAAACACTATAGCTGGTAGGGGGGAATAAAGAAAACCACATGAAAAAATTAGAGTCATAGATGTCATTGCTCTAAGGAAAAACTATCTAGAAGAGTAGGAAAATGAAAATATATTTAAATGTTTAACTTGTATAAGCAAAGAACAAGGTAAGTTTTTGCCATGTCTGTCCTGGGGATTTGGTTCAGAAGCTAAGACCTACTTCAGAAGATGCCAGAATTCCCCTAAAAATTAACAATATCTTTAACAATATCAATAGGCAAACAAACATAGTGGTGTTATTTGTCCCACTGATGTTCCTTTGTGCCAAGCTTTTGGTGCAAATATTTGATATTTCATCATTAGGAAAAAAACCAAAAACCTGGTCAGGCTTAAAATAAATTCCAAGTTTGAAATTCAACTGATAATTTTAAGGAGAAAATATGTTAGATTCTGAAATATTTAAGTGTGATCTTTTTAATGAAAAAGCTAACTTGATTACTACTATATGTAAAATTTTCCCCCATGTTTTGATATATCTTTTAAAAAATATTTTTTAAATAGTAGCAGAGCCTTCAATGTTTCAATTCATCATTAAATAGCCATACAATTTGTATGTAGTTTATTTCTACCATTAAATTACTGTGTCTATTTCAGTGATTTCCTTACCCTTTATGACCTGGGCCTGAAATAAATCCCTAAACCCTGAAATTTACTGCATTCAACATTCAAGTAAATTTTAATTTTATTGATGTAAATGACTCACAAAGAGATTTATTCTACAGTAATGCACTAAATCATGATCCATGAAGATCAAACTCAATTTTTAGAATTTTCATGAACAAATTTGCTTTATGCTTTTAACTTCCTCTCTCCTCACACAGCATTTATCAAAATATGTGCATAATGTACTTTTTAAGTACTTCAGAAAATGTAGCATCAAGAAGTATCAATATTAATGTTTTATCACCAACAAATGATGAAAGCTTCAAAAAAATATAAATAAAATTGAGATCATACTAACAGCTTTAAAATCCCAAACCAGTTTTGATTAAGTAATTTAAGTCAGGGTTTCTAAATATGTGGTATCTTATATTGTGAGAAAGTGAAGCAAGGGGATAGATGATATGAAAAGTAATCACAAGCTAAGTGGAAGAAACAATAAAAAGAAAAAAAAAATCTACCAGTAGTATGAAATTCCCTTCTATTATTTTCATTCATGTCAGTTCCAAAACAATTCACAAGAGACTGTAGGAAGACAGTTGTGTTGCTTTTTTTTTTTTTTAATTCTTCCTCCTGGCTTCAAAGAATGATGTGAAGAGAGTGGAAGTTTCTCTCTTTTCTCTTTGTCTGCTCTGCAGAAACTCTCATCTCATCTGCATGGTATCTGTCAGTGAAGGCTCTAGGTGACTTACACTGTATCATGTCTCTTTACAATAGTATATAATGAAAGGCATCGCAACGCAGAGGCTGAAATACTACATGGCTTACAAGACATTTAGAAGATGAAAAAAAATGGAAAACAAGAAAGGAAGACGAAATCATTGTCAGAAAATTGTATTTATAGAACACAGACAGGTACTAAATAACAGGGGAAACACATTGAAATGTAAAAGGAAGGACAGAAACAAAATCAGAAAAAGCAAGTCAGTCTGTCTCGGGAGAGGGAATGAAAAGCTGCAAGAACATGGGAAAAGGGTATTTTTTCTGTCACACAGTCATGAGACTCAGGATTCCTGTATTTTCTCCTGATCCACTTTTATTACCGGCTGCAAAGCCAACTTTGAGAAATTAGTTGTGGGGTTTTTTTTTGGTTTTTGTTTGTTTGTTTTTTTTTCCCAAGAACTGTTTCTGGACAAGCATAATATTTTTGTTTTCCTGACTGCCATTTGACACCATAGGCGTCACACAGATTCTTTCAGGCATCAAGGTAATCCCCTGGGTGTGCTCTGATAAAAAAATTGTGCTTTGTGAGAGGGAATACGGTTGAAAGACACGCTATGACTATGCTTAAGTTTGCTTCACAGCAAGAATGGCTGAGATAGGAAAGCACTCCTGCAAGTTTCCTTGTTCAGACACACCTACTTGCCCCTCTTGCCACCCCAGTTGGTCAAGCACAATCAGCTAGAGCAGGTTACCCATGATGTTTTCCAGTTGGGTACTGAGTATCTCCAAGAACGGAGAATCTGCAACTTCTCTGGATGGCTTGCTCTAGTGTTTGATCAGCCTTACAGTAAGAAATTGTGATCTTGTATGCAGATGGATTTTCTTGTGTTGTAGTTTGAGACTCCTGTCACTGGACACTACAGAGAAGGATCCAATTTCCCTGGTTTTATTTGCACTGACCTGGTTGTGTCTGGCATAGGATGAATTTTCTTCTTGGTAGCTGGTGAAGTGATGCGTTTTAGATTTAGTATGAGAATAATATTAGTAATACATTGAAAACTGATTTAGTTGTGGCTTACCCTCAGTCAAGATCTTCTGAGTTTCTGCCATGGGTTAACACAGTTTGGTTTTTAGTTAAAGTGGAAACGGTTCCCTGTAAGGACCTTGGAATTGTAATAAATATATTGAATAATTCGTGTAGATTTTAGAATTTAGATGTAGAAACATGAAGTTCAAGCCTGCATCCCAAGCACCCTGGATCCTACAGAAAGATAAGGAACAATAGGCTCTAATCACCCAAGCCGACAAACCCC
>VYZR01014192.1:123-22383 GCA_013400675.1 Oxylabes madagascariensis
TCTTTAAGGAGTTAACAAGCTGATGGAAGATGGTGGCATAAACAATATATTGGGGTCAGGACGGACTATAAATATCATATAGAACATAATTTATGTTTAACTGTATTCATTCAGGGAAGGTCCTAAATGTGTCACTTAGTAGACTATGACCATCTCAATTTAAAAAATGTGGAGAAAGTAATAGATCACATCTCTTAACCATTCACAGGTGTAAACCAATGAAGATAATATTGAGACCTGTGGGAAGGATCAGTGCTTATAATAATAAGCACTAATCACGAGCAACTGGGAAAAGTAATGCTCTCTTGACCTGAATCAGTGAAATAAGATAGATTCATGAGGCTCCTGTCAGTATAAGTTTTTGCTCTGCAAAATCTCCTGAGGCTGGCATGAGTACAGCCACTATGATGCTTCAGGAATTCATTCCCATGTCCATCCTGCTTGCCCATTTCCTTGTCCCACAAAGGAAATGATAACAGATAAAGCATACCAGATTTCCCAGTTCTGTGTGTGAGTGCCCTTGGTTGTGCAGTTAGATGAAGTCAGTGGTTGAAGTAGTTGCTTTGATAGCAGAGGATGGCCAAGGGTGGGCTTACACCTACAACCTTCTTGCCCTAACCCACCCTCTATGAAAAACCTTTTTCCAGGAACTCACTGTTTGAGTCATTATTTCAATTTATTTTTCTTAGCTACATCAGTTTGGTAAACTAAACTGAAAGTTTGTATGGATAAGAGCTGAGATCCATCTAAGCATCCCTTGTCGCTGGCATCCTGGGTAGCTTTGAGGAAGGGCAATTATTGGGATCAAGTCTGTGCTTCAAATTAGCCATAGGGTCCCAGACTACTCCCTGTGCTGGCAGCCCAGCTACTTAGCACCCCAGCTTCTCAGCACCCCAGCCAACCAGTCACCCCAACTCTGTGCATCAGCTTTGTCTGGGTAGAATAGACCACCTTGAACCCCACCGAAGCAGGACAGCAAAAACCATGTCTGACGTGAGAGCTGAAGCAGTTCAGTACTGGAGGCTGCGCCATGTGTGGTAAATCCCTTTCTACTTCTCATACAGAGCAATCAAGTGGATTTTTTATGAGACTGAGTTTCCCAAGAGACTCAAGTCCTGTGGATGTTACATAAAATGGGCTGAGAAATAAGCCTACCTCTGCCTTTTGAGGAGAGTTGGAGTGTTGTTGACTTGTGAGTGGGATCAGGAGTGGTAGGTGCTGGGTATCTGACAGAATTCAGCCCATCAGTAGAAGCTGATTGAAAGAACAAGGAAAAAGTGTTCGAGATTTGATCAGAACATGCAGTTCAGGGCCTTTGCATCCTGCCTGTCTTCTCTATTTCTCTTGCATTTCTCTGACAACCTTGAACGATGTGCAACAGGGGAGTAGGGTTGGCTTTTGGAAACTATCCAGAAAATTTCTAGTTTCTGCAAAACTGAAGTTTAATTCTTAACTGCAGTACTTGGTATTCTTTTCCATATCTACTGAATTTCTGTGAAGCAGTCACACTGAAAGTTTTTAGACCAGAAAGTAATACTTGTACAAATATAATATGGAAAACAATTCCTAGACTTTCTGTAACACTATTGCATGTGGACTACCAGGAAAACTTACTTTTTGGGGGAAGAAGAATGAAGCATCTCTTTTAAGATTATTGGAAGTTGAGCAGTACAGTTTGCTGTCATAATTACTTACATATAAACGCTAGAAAGAAGAAGTTTGTAAAAATATTTGTGGAAAATCCTTTCAGATAGGAAATTTTACTTTCTTAGCAGTTGATTTTGGACTTGACTTCAGACAAGATCAGTAGCCTGAACACAGCCAAATTTCAAACTCTTCTGTGTCTCCTGTGTCAAACAAGCACTTCTATAAATATATTTATTTTTTCTTGCAGAATCCCAAACAGACTGTTGCATTGTTCTGGTTATGAGTAAAGCCATGCTTTGTGAACTTGAAATTACCAATGTACAGATGTACCATCTAAAAATCTGCAGTGTGGGAACGTATTTGTTTTGTTAAGCTTGGATGTCTGGTGGGAATGATTTGAATGCTTGTTTGCAGCTAAGTGTCTTAAGGGGGAATAAGATGATGGCTTTGCATGATCTGCCAGTGAAAATTTATTGTCAAACTGTCCTGCAGCAGTAAGAAAACCTTTTGAAAATATTTAACTTTTGGTAATAACCCAAGAGGAGTTTATTCTCCATTTGGATGCTTGAACAAGGCTTAGTTTGAGTAAGTTCTTGGAAGCCTGTTTATTATTTAACGTGTTCATTTCCTTAACCAAAATTCCCATTTTCAGCTCCACTGTAAGTTGGGCTTAACCCTTCCACATACTCTGCAGCCCTGTCACCTGTTACCTCAAGGAAATGGTTCCTTTAAAAACCTAAGGAGATCTAATAAAGAGCAGCATGTCTAAAGGAGGGAAGGGCAGATTCTGGGAAGTAAAAGATGAGGAATAATGAAGGATTAAACAAGTCCTCTTTGACCATGCTGGTGGGACTTTTTGAGACTTGGTGTATTGAGATGTCTTGGAAGAAAAGTGTTAAGGTAGGCTGACCCCAGACAGCAGCTGAGCACATCACAGCTGCCTGCTCACCCCCTTCCAGGTGGGATGGGGAGCGAACAGGAGGAGCTAAAGTGAGAAACTTTGAGACCCATGTACCCAGAAATGGCTTCCTTTCAAGACAAAACACCATGTTTATTGCTGCACACGGCATCTCATGGCTTGGAGTATCTCTTCAGCTGGTTTGTGTCAGCTCTCCTGGTTGTGTTTCCTCCCAGCTTCTGGCCTGTAGCTGATCTTGTCACTGGTGCGGGACAAAATGAGAAAGAGAGAAGGCTTTGGCCCTGTGCAAGAATTGTTCATCAATAGCCAAAATAATGGTGTGTTAACACACACATGAATTTTGGCCACAAATCCCAAGCACAGCACCACATGGGCTGCAATGAACAAAATAAAGTTCATCCCAGCCACAGCCACTATTACAGCAAACTGGGGACTGCACACCTGATAATGAAACTTTGTTGGGCAAGTTGGCAGCAGGTGGGTTGCCTTTTTTTTCTTTTCATCAGGTGATAATTTCACATAAATTGAAGCAGGCTTGCTCATCATCCATGCCTTGTAGAAGACAGTTTATACAAAAGAGCTAGAAAAAATGGGGAAACTCCTATTTTTCTCTAGAATTTTCACCTTTCAAATTAACTTTTTAAATTACTTTTCTGGGAAAAAAACACTGATAGGCTCTCTCACACAGGTTACTCTAGACCTTTAAAATTTGTTTTTTCTGGATTTAAACTTTATCTTATCTCATTTACACAAGCATGCCCCCAAAGTTCCTATGTGCTCCATATAGAGTTCTGGTGAGTTGGCAAGATAAATAGAATTAACTGTGGGGTCCATCTGAGCTTTCTGTGTGTTGGGGTAAGTGTGAATTTATAACATACTTTCTTTTAGGACCAGGAACAAAGTCCCCATCTCATGGAAAATTTGCATTCTTTTTGGTTGCTCGTTGTGGCTGCCTGTTCAGTGTGATGATGTGGTAAAATGATTGTATTTAGTGAAATTACAGTGCTGGCCTTCAGCCCTTTCTGTAAGCCCTGGTGCAAGGAGACTTCCAGATACTACTTCTTGCCAAGTAGTAATGAAATCAGTTCGTAATGTGGTGCTCTAAAGCAGTTGGCTCCACAAAGCCATTCGTCTGACTGTGCTAATGTAATAAAAACCATGAGAACTTGTCTATATTTAAAAGTGAATTTGGAAATCAGTTATCATTGAGGTAATTCATACAATCATAAAATGGTTTGGGTTGGAAAGGGCCTTAAAGACCATCTACTTCAACCCCCCTGCCGTGGGCAGGGACAGCTTTCACTAGACAGGTTGTTCAAAGCCCCATCCAGCCTGGCCTTGAGCACTTCCAGGGATGGGGCAGCCACAGTTCTGCTGTTGAGCACATGACTGTCTCTTTGCCATCTCCAAAATCTGAATAAGCTCAACACATCACTTCCTTCTGGTCTCCTGAAACCTGACAGGGTGCTCGGAGGAGCTAGAGGGGGGGCTGTTGACAGAGCTGTGAACTCTGTGCTTGCAGAACACAAACACTTGGAAAGGGGGAAAGGGGCAAAACCAGGCTGACCAGTGAAGAGCAATGGGATTGTGTGCCGAATCTTGAGAAAACAAACACTAATGGCATCATCCCTCAATCTTCTTCACCAGATGTTGGCTACAATGTACCACACCTGAAATGCGCCCTGAACTGGAGGACCGTGACTGCAAAAATGATTAAATCCCAGCAGACCCCGAAACTGTGCAGGATCTACTGCTCCAGGTGGATCCCTACAAATCTCTAGGGCCTGATTTGATTCATGCAAGAATCCTCGAAGAGCTAACTGATGTTATCACAAATCCTCTCTTGATGATTTTTGAGCGGTCTTGAGAATCTGGAGAGGACCCAGTTGATTGGAAGCTGGCAAACGTTGTCCTTTTCAAGAAGGGCAAGAAGGATGACCCCAAAAAGTACAGGCCTGTCAGTTTCACTTCAGTGCCTGGGAAAGCTACGGAGATTTTTCTGGGAGGTATTGAAAAACACCCGAAATGTAACGCAAAAATTGATCACCAGCATGGCTTCAGGAGAGGAAAGCCCTGTTTGTCAAATTTGATTTCCTTTAATGACAAGGTAACCCACCCAGCTGGTCAAGGGAAGCCAGTTAATGTAATCTTTTTGTATTCCAGTAAAGCTTTCAATGCTGTCTCTCACAGCATCCTCCTGGACAGAATGTCCAGCCCACAGCTGGATAAACACATCATGGGATGGGTGAGCAACTGGCTCAGGGGTCGGGCACAAAGGCTTTCAGTGCCTGGGGTGGCATCAGCCTGGTCACCTGTCACTAGTGGGGTTCCACAGGGCTCCATCCTCAGCCCTGTGCTCTTCAACATCTTCAAAGATGACCTGCATGTAGGACTGGAAGGGATACTGAGCGAGTTCACAGATGAAAACTGGGAGAAACTGCTGACTGCCTTGAAGTCCTGTAGAGCCAAGGAAAGCNTTATCTAACATGACATTAGGCTTATAGCTTTAAGGTAACTATAAAGTTTATCAATCCTAAAACTCTCCAGTTGATTCAATCCCCATATGGTTGTGACCAGAACCTAAACCAACATAACAGTTTGAATACGTGTTATCTACTGCTTAAAAAAAGACCTGGAAAAAAACACCATATGTATGTATAATTTCAGGCTCAATCAAGAGCAGAAAAGGTTTTTGCTTTTCTCCTATATCCATGTTTAAAATGAATTATAGTTTTAAAAAAATACATAATCAGCGCTGGGCTCATTCCTGTAAGATGTTGTCCAAGCTAACAGTTTAGCAGAACACAAATGCTTGGGTTTCTATGTGTCCTGTATGTATAGAGTTAAAATGTATGTCTCACCTGTGTATTATTAATCAGAAATGCCAAGTTTAGTTTTAGTTGTAGTAATCTCCAATTCCTAGCAGGAAGGCAGGTCACCACCCAAGTTAAAGTGAGGCCAGCACAGTACTCTGGGTGTTGTTAGAAGATGAAGCACTAACAGGTTCTGTGGCTCTGGCCCAAAAAGGCACTGTAAAATGCCAGGATAGTGGCCTCTTCTGTAACTCTAAAAATAATCTTCATTATTCCGAAATCATGAGTGAATGGGCAAAAGTGTGTGATCAGTAGGACTTTTGTAAGGCAGTCAATATAATCAAAAGTGTTTTTCATTTAATGTAAAATGTGTCTATATCAAGTGATGCAATGGAAATCAAGCAACCTAGAGAAGTAAAAACTTTTCATAGTCTATCACTGGTATTCAGGACTTCAGTCACTATTGAAACGATGATAAGGATCCTTTTATGCTCCAATTAATGATATTTGCCTGACATTACTATCCTGTAGATGCACAATTAATTTTACTGCTAAGCCTTATAGTTTAATGATTTCTTCTGGAATGCACATCAGAAAAAAAATCAATCAGTGCTGGAAATTAATGAGCTTCACAGGAGCTTAGATTTAATGGAGCAGAAGGTGGATCCACTGGTAGCTGTTTCTCACTGAGGGCACCAAAGTTTGTGTGAACTGAGTGAAGTAGATAACTGAGCTAGAGATATTCAGTTATTTATTTACAGAAATTTCCCCGGCCTGGCAGAACTCCCAAAAGTGATCAGCTGCAGAACTAATCAGCCGCTAATTTCTACTGAAAACTGCTTAAGGAAAGAAGCAAGCTCCTCAAGAAGGAAAACAAGTATTGGTTACCTTCCAAAAACATTGTCTTTTACATTATGGTCTTCTCTAGATCATGTCTCTGGTCACCTTGTGACTAGGGATACAGTGTGGATACCTAAATCTTGAAGGTCTTAGGCACTCACCAAGAGCTGCAGTGATATCGCTTGCTCTGTCCTAATCTTCATCTTCTGTAACACCCTCCTGAATACAAAATCTGACATTTAAAATTGTTATCTCACACCTAACTATTCTGACCTCTTAAAAACAGCTATTTTGGCTTTATGTCAGGAATGGCAGGCTTTGTTCTTAGAGAGGTACTTCAACAATTTCACTGTTCATTTTTTTTTCTCCAAATAAAAGGAAGGTGTTGACAAGAGACTGCACTTTGGTGCTTGGGTTTTTGTTTGGGCTTTTTTTTCTATATTAATTCAATTTAAACAGACTTGCATATTTGTATGTTATGCATGCGCGCGCACACACACACACACACACATATTAGTGTATATTGGTTTGAAAGCAAGTCCCTGCTAAACATTTTTGAATGTTTCTTTTTAGCTTAGATTCTATTTATATAGCGATGACAATTTAAAGAAAAGCCTCAAAGACAAAATGAGACTTCCAGCAGAATAAATTGTTTCCTTGGAACAGCAGGCAAACCATCCAGTAAGAGGGCGTAAAAGGGCTGTAAACTGCAGGCCTGCAAAGTAAAACAAAATCCTCTCCTGCTGACTAAACTGGTGAGCCACCACTCTTCAGTTCTGCTTGCAATTTGGATGACTCACCAAGAATTTGCAGTACCACTACTTATCTGTCTACAATTACTTCATAACTCTTCAATTATGCAGGACTTCTTGGATTCCAAAAATCTGCGTTAGGAGGGCTGTGATAGCAGGATCTTTTTATAGACCTGGGTTTGCAGTGAGCAATCTGTGTTATCAGATGGAGATGTTCTCAGTGGTTGTAATCCTCAGGTGGGCAGCGTCACCAGCACCGAGCTGTGCTGTGGCTGAGCTGGGCTGTCAGAAGTGGAGAATTCCACTCAGACAAGGTTTCTACGACATGAGGGGAGCTCTGTGAGCATGTGCACGTCTGTGCACAGAAATTTGGTTGAACACAGACCTGGTGAATGTGAAAATAGTTAGTCTTGCATAAGGTTAGGTGAGATAACACTGTGTGATGCCTGCATTAATTTCACTGGCTCACCATGATTTTTAATTTGAGGCTAAGACTAGAAAACAATAAAGAATGCAGCTCTGTGCTTTGGCATCATTGCCTGTATACTCCTGTATGTCAGAGATTACCCAGATAATTGTTCAAGTGCAGCAAAATATTTTANTAGTCAGTCTTTGCATAAGGTTAGGTGAGATAACACTGCTTGATGCCCGCATTAATTCCACTGGCTCATCATGATTTTTAATTTGAGGCTAAGACTAGAAAACAATAAAGAATGCAGCTCTGTGCTTTGGCATCATTGCCTGTATGCTCCTGTCAGAGATTACCCAGATAATTGTTCAAGTGCAGCAAAATATTTTAGAATAACTCTGCTCTAATTGTTAATAATGATATTTTGTCTCAGCAAATGTGCCGAAGATCAGTGCCAAGATTTTTGATGTTAACTTACAGTCAATGAACAAGCACTGATTAAAGAAATCTGCTTATTAAAAGAATGCATGGATTTGTATGACATGGCAAGGCTAATATTTTATTTCTCTGGTTGTAATAATATCTACCTTAAATTCTGGTTTTGTAGGCTGTATTTAGGAAATCACTTTTGCTCATGAATAAAATTAACTTCTCACAAAAGGCCAGCTGCCTCAGAATGGGATGTGATGCCTGGTCTCCTTCATACCTCATCTTAACAGTCCCACACAAAGCAGGAGAGCTGATGGTTGTGTTTCTTTATACCTGACAGGAGATATGAGTCTGCCTGGAGTCACAGTGCCTCACACACAGAGTGGCTGGAAGTAATTCTTTTTAATAAAACTGCTGAGAGCTCTGCAGCTAAACCTTGCTATGAGCATTATTTCAGCAGCTTCATTTCGGAAATAAAAGGACACTTCTTTTGCAGAATGACCTTTTTCTTTCTCCAAGGAGATCTATATCTAGTAATTATTCAGTCATTTTATTTCTGAGGTGTATTACTATGTACACACAAATCTTTGCGCATTGAAGCCTAAGCTCAAGCCAGTAATGCATATGTATAACTTGGAACAACCCAGCGTGGAGAAAACAACCTGCAACTCCTATTCACACCAATAATGAAATTGAATTCAAAAACACCAGCCTGCTGAGCTTAGGGAGAACAGAAATCTAAATACCAACCAGCTGTGACTTCACCCTGCGGCAGCTCTTGCCAGATTATCACCCAGGTACCCAGGAGGGAGTGGGGCAGACCTCCCCTCTGCCACTTCCAAACATCCATGTGGCTGTGCAGTGAACTGGGTGGGAGGTGGTCCTGTCCCCTGGAGCCCTGATTTCAAGCCTGAGATGTTTTGGTTTCCGCAAATTCTTTTCCCAGGCATTTTTCTGTAAACAAGGGAAATGTTTTTGTAACTGTACCTATGTTGACCCACTCTTTCTCACAGGAGAGGTTTCTTGATGAACATCCGTTTTAACCAATGTGATTGAAGAGGTTTACCTTTGTTTCACCAATCAAATTAGGCTGTGTAAAATACTATAAAAAAAAAGTCGCATCTCAAAAATAAAGAGTCATTTTTCTAGCCTTCTGATCAAGAGTCTGTGTCGTTGTTTAGTGTACAACAGCAGTAGTCCCCTTGTCCCCATTTCACACTTCATCACCTTGTTTTGGTGTGTTACCCAGCCAGGCAAACCTCTGCCAGCTCTGGGCACTGGGCAGAGCTGGGCACAGGGAGAGAGGAGGTCACCAGGTACTTCAGGGATGAGGGCAGCTCCTGGGAACAGGAACAGACGGAACAAGAGCCCCACGTGCTGCTGCTGCTGCAGGAAAGAACGAAACGTGGAGACAAACCTGAAGCTTTGGAAATGCATTCCCAAGGGCTATGTTTCCAGCTGAGCGGGAACTTCCTGCGTGCAAGAAGACATGACTTTTGGCAACTTCCCATGGCTCTGGCGGGATGACAGGTTCAGGGAGGTGAACCCTGCCCTCGGTGAACCCTGCCCAAGGAGCTGCACCTAAGGAGCAGCATCTTCCTCATGAGCCCTGGATTTCTGCAGTCTTGCTGTCTATTCTGCCTGTCCAGTCTAGCCTGTGCCACGTGCTCTAGGATGACCCTGCTGAGCAGGCAGGCTCAATCAGATGACCTGTGTGATTACTGTGGGCCCTTCCAACCAGCCCAATTCCACAGGATTCTGTGATTCCCCGCAGGAAAGCTGTGAACCCAAAGCATGGAACAACTTCTTGGATGAGATTTTGGGACCCCCTAGCAGAGCACAGCGGAGAAAGGTTGTATCCATGACAAATTCTGGGGCTGGCCTTTGCCTTTGGTGGGGTTTTCTCTGTCCCTCTAAGACCACCCTGAGTGACAAACATGGCATTACCCCTGGCTGGTGCTGCTGGAGCTGCCTCAGCCCCAAGTGTGGAGCTGCTGCAGGCGGCACACGCTCTGCTGGGTGATGTTCTCCTGTCACAAGGCAAGGACAAGAGCCTGTGAATTACAGCGAGCAACACGTCGCTGCAGACTGTTTGGAATCAATCCAAAGCCCATTAAAGGCAATGGAAAGACTCCAGATTTCCACTCTGCTTTAAAAACTATTATCCTTTATTTCTGTCAGGAGTCTTGTTTCACAGTAGATGGAATGCACGGTCACAAATCACTCAGAAGAGGCAGCAAGCACTTACTGAATATAGGGTATCTAAAGGTGCATAGTCAAATGTTTCTTATCTGGCCAAAGCACATGAAACTGTTTCTGGACAAATTTTTCTGCAGAATACTGCCTCTGTGTTTCTCCCATTAGTTTACAGCCTCTCCTTCTGAAGTCAAAATCTCAGACTTAGGGTTTATTGGCACTCTGAAAAATGTCTGTTATGCTACCGATACATATCTTCTAATAAAATAATGACCAGTGTGCTGGAAAATACTTTAATGAAAAGGTATTTCACCTAGGTCCCAAGTTAATCGAAGCAGTTTTTACTCTCAGGTGTATGAGTTGTTGCTGGTACAATTGTTGCTGGTACTCTCAGATCACAGGTTAGGTACATACCTAACAAAGACCACAGCTGTGTGGGGTTTTAGATGAATAAAGCAACCTCTTGCAATATGTCTAAATCCCAAATACAAGGATAAGTCCAACTCTGTGCGTACTAACCAGGTCCTTTCCTGTTACCATTAAAATGCTCTGTACTATAAAGGTGCAAATACTTTACCCATAAAGATGTTTGCTCTTTTGAGTCTCTTCAGGTCACATTTTATAGGTTATAGAAAAGTCCAGCTACCTTCAGTACCAACTATTTTTGAACAGAAATCTAAGCCTAATCAACCCATCAGATGATACTTTTAGCTGGAAGAGAATATATAAAGCAGGAGCACTAAGAGATGAAGCTGTCCCTGCTGCAGGGAGCTGTGAGATCTCCAGCAGGCCTGTTTCTTGTGTAACCCCCAAAATTGTCTACTTGCCTAGTCCTCCATCTGAGTGTTAATATTCCCTTTTGCCAACTGCTCTGTTGAAAATCAACAAGACAGATGCCCTTCCTCAAGCAGGTCATGCCAGCAGTGCTCACTCAGGATTATACCTCCCCCAGAAAACAAACGTCTCTTGGCTAAGTAATAATCCTGCTGGCTTTGTTATTAGAGCAGGAAGAACAGCTCTTCTCTGCACCACGGACACTTTCCTCCTGGTCAGGACAAAAATTAATCCTGAGGGGCAGCTGAGGATGCTGTGCCAATAGCAGAAGAAAAAAATGTACCTGCCATTTCAGCCAGTGAGACCAAGTTCCAAACTGGAATTTAAGCCCCAAATCAGCTTGCTGTTTGGTCTCCACATGCCCTCTAGATCCTGCAGTTTTTCCCTCACCTCTGGCAAGGCAAAAAAATATTGGCACAAAATCGGGCACAGAAATGGAGAATAAAGAAAGAACACAAAAGCTGCTAGGAAAGGATGGACCACCAGGGGTTGACCAAAACCTTGCCAGAGCAGTGCCCTTCCTGTTGCTCTTTGTGGGCATGAGAGAGGGGTAGAGATGCAGCTTTCTCCTTACATCCGTGCTGGTCCCCTGTATGTGGGAAGATGTTCAAGTTTATGTCGGACTGCAGGATCAGACCTGAAGTGAGCAAGAAGTGATGGCCACTCAGGCTGTTGGAGGTGAACTTGGAATTTAATGAGCACCTTTCTCTAAGCCTGCAAGCTGCACGTGGTGTGTTTCCGCCTGTTGAGCACAGAGGAGACACAAAGCCTTATTCACACAACAAAGTCACATAATCCAGAAAGATGGTTTTGAAGAGTTTACTTTGTATCTTAGGCTAATAATTTCATTTTTGGATTCCCACAACGGAAATGCAAAGAAGAGAGAAGACCCTTGTAACACTTATTGCCATAAATGCAGTTTTTACTTTTTTCTCATTAAAACAATCGGGTTTGGACTTCGGTTTTCTTCACAGCCCTTCTGGCTTTCTCACATGCACTGAGAACCCCTCCTCCCTGCCACTCAGACATGAAAACACAAGGTCTGCATAAGGTCAAATAGATTAGCTGAACAAATCAAATTAGGAAATGAAGAACCATCACTTTTCAAAGCTGGCTTGTGACAGAAAAGAAGCATTTTTCTTCATTATTTGATTTTCATAATCGAATACACGAAATTATATTCTTGAAAAAAGGAATCAATTACCTAGAAGTCAAGCTAAGTTTCTGCTGCTGTTTTGCTAGAAGTACTCGCACAGGCAGGATACATGTGTCTTTGAGCATTTACCCAACTGCATCAGCTGTAGTGGCAGCCGCAGGGACTTGCAGAGACGATGGCAGGGTCTCCAGGGCATGGAGAGCCGACACGGGCACTTGTGATACCTTCTGAAAGAGCAGTGTGCTGGCACAGAGCTCTTCATTTGAACTGGAGGCCGTTTCCACGTGTCTTCCATTCCTTTGAGAGACAGAGCCAATGCCTTTCGCAACCCCTGGATGCAAAACGCAAATAAGTGATCAGCTCTGGGGTTTGTGCGTCCTGCCGTGCAGAGGTGGGAGGGGAGCAGCAGCTCCCAGCCACACCGATGCAGGAGCCACAGGGTCTGGATTTTGCCTTTCTCTGTAATCTGCAGCTGGAGAGCTGTCTTGACTCAAACAATTACAGTTTTGAATTGACAAGGTAAAATTGTCAGGAAGCAGAATGCAAAATGTTAGAAAATTCGTTTTTGTTCACAGCCTGGGCGAAGGTTTGGTTTCACCCTTCTCAGATACGTGACTGGTTATACAACTTTATTTATATGATAAGTCAGAGATAGTTCCTGTAGCAAGAAGCTTCCAATATAATTTGACAGAACAGAAAATAATTAGAAGCAAAGGAGCAGAGAGATTCCCTTGTAAAGATCTGGAGCTTTCTACTTACCTGAAACCTGATGTCAAAAGGCTCTGTTCACTGCCATGGATTCAGTTCCTGGGTGAAGAAAGCAGATTTGAGGAGCCTAGGGGAAAGAGAACTGAGCATTTTCTTGCACAGGTTTTAAATGTCGAGATGTTTTGCAGGTGTAAGGAAAATGTATCTGCTGTCAGGGTTTCAGTACTATAAAACTTTCTCTGATAAAATGTTAGGGGTTGGAAATTAATACATTTGGAGTTTTGAGCTGTATCATCATAGTGCCATGAAGTAAAACTGCTCTTATCCTGCAAAATGCAGAAAACATGAAGAAAAATAGGCTCACTTGAAACAATTTATTTGAATGTCATAAAATAATTCACAGGGTGTTTATTCTTAAGCATGGTATAGAGCTTTTTCAAATCTAAAAAGAAGAAACTGGAACAAGTGGCTTCAAAGAGAGCTTCAAATGAAGTTGCCCTTCTCTCACCAGAAAACCTGAACAGAATGAGAAGCATTCCCCCAAAAATCAAGGCTAAAAATGAAAATTAGCAGAGTAAATTTGCAAAGCTTTGGGCAGGAGAGACTGGAAATTCACCCAAGTGCCCAAGAGGAGAATTTGAAAGAACAAGCTATATATTCAGCCTTTATTTCCTGATGCATAAGCCTTCAGACCAGAAAAATTCCACAATGCAAGTGATGTCAGCTCAGTTGCCTTCTGCACAGCTCATCTGTATGTAAGTCAAGGCTGTTCCTGGTATTCACAGCCAGGTGCCAAAGTTGGCTAATGAGGAAACCTATTGATCTGTAGCATTTTCTTTCAAAAGTTTAAAAGCCAAGGAGAACTGTGGAAACGAAGTGATCACTCTCCTCTAACAGGACAGCTTTCTCATCTGCTCTCCTCTGTTCGCCATTATTCTGGTGCTCCTGGCACACCGCGCGCTGGAGATTGCAAACAAGAAGTGGGAGAAGTCCCACTTTTATTCACCCCAGGTGCAAATATTGGCTCCCACCTTTCTTAGCATGTGACCAGTTATACGACATTAATTAACGGATAGGTTTATAACTTCTTATTTTCTTCTGAAACTAAAATTTGATTTCTGTATTTCAATGAAAAGTTGAAAATCTTGCCTGTGGGAACTGCTTACAGAAGAATCCTTCTGTAGCCAGCAGCAATTCTCACTGCATGGTAATATCAATCATTTAGATAGATCTCTTGCTAATCTTGGGAAGACTACAGAGAGGGGGCCTGGCTCTGCCTGCCTTTGCAGCAGCCTGGGAAGGGTGTAGTCCTTACTGCTCCTGCGCTGTTCCAGGGCTGCCTTTTCTGAAGGAGTGAGTGGTACTATAAGAAGAGCTGCTGCTATTCAGCAAATGAAATATATGTGCTTCATATGGGGGATTTCAACTGAAAAATTATTCATTACAATAAAGGAAGCATGAGAAATATTTACTTCATTAACCATTGGGTCAATAATGTTGATTTTTCATTAGAGTGACAGAACAGGTATTGAGATGTAAAACTCATTACTTCCATTTGACCAGTTTGTATTTTTATACTTACAAAACACATGTGGCTGGAAGTCGTGAAAACATGAAATTGAATTGAAACCCACCAGATTACACCTCCTGTATGGTAAGCTTATTCCTTTTTTGATAGTTAGACTCAGATGTCTCAAAACTGTCATCCACAATCTGGAATAACGGTGACATTCCCCCTCCCCAAAGCATCAGCACTTTGGAAACACTCTCCAGGTGTTGTTTCCAGAGCGTTAATCCTGTTTTCAGTGTGCTTTTTTTGGAAATATCTCCAGGTGACTTCAGGACAGGGCTTTGCAAAAAGAATTTAATCCAAATTCCCTCTTCCCTGGCACTGGCAACCCCTCTGTTAGGACCTTAGGACTCTGTCTGTTAGAAACAGTCTTTGGATCCTCAAGATTTTATGTGCTGTGGGCTAGAAGTGCTAGCCCTTGGGTGCCCTTGGCAAGCAGTGGCTCCTAAATAGCATGAATGCAGTGTGTTGGTGTCGTACAGCCCGTCCTCTTTGATGCATTATTAGGTATTATTAAACATTCTTCATTGTGCCATTTGTGCTAACAGTAATTTTACCATCTGTCCTCATAGTTTCCCTTTGATTTTTTGCTAAATGGTGGAAGTTGGGGCATTTCATATGGACTTGGCTCTTTTTCATTATCAAATTAATGATCTGTTCAAGTTTAACTGGGCAACTTCTTATTATGTGAGTCTATTTGTGAAAGGACTCAGGCAGAAACCCTGAGTGCCCCCACTTTGTATCCATCACTACTCAGACATGTTCTCTTTCTCCAGGGAATAGTAATATTCCTTCTTACTAGGTGGCTGGAAAATGAAGTTACCCAGCAATACATGAGCTCACCTAAAGGGATAATAACTTTTTTTCAATGTTAGGTACTAATTTAAAACTTTCCCTGGATTGCAATTAAGACAAAAATTTTCATGATTTTTCTTGATTTGCTGCTAAAAGTTGATCTTAACCTCCTGTTTTCACTTTCTTTAGTCTCATTTCATTCTGAGTAATCAAATTTCAGGAGGTAAAAGTTTTTCCTTTCTCGAGTACTCTGTGCCAACATCCATTGGTGAGTTGGTGTCAGTACCATGAAGCTGCCAATTCATACAGAAAAGCTGTATCCTACGAGCACTCCTAGGCAGTGCAGCTTTGGACTCAATGACGACAAGTGACATATTGAGCATTAAAGACAACATCTTGCCGGTCCTTTTTTGTTCTGCAGTTTCAGAGCTAGCAAAACCAGGCTTGCCTGTACCTAGTCAAACTTTTTGTTCATTTGTTTGGGTTTTATTAATTTGTATATCAGAAAGTTTGCATAAGGTTAGTCCAGAGTGTGGAACCCTCTTAGAGTTGGGGACTTGTAGCTGAGAAGACTTATTAATTTTGAAGCCTTTCCAGCAATAACATCTGTTTTTCCATATTTGCATCAGGAATTTAAAGACCTGGGTTCAGTTTCTACTTCTTCCTAACTGGGAGGAGATCCCCATTCCTTTCCTTCCTTCCAGCTGAGCACCCTGACAAGCAGGCAGTTATGTCAGCACCCACCTTCCTTGCTTCTGAAGGAAGGTGCCTGTGTACAGATCACACTGGGGGAGCCTAAGCAGAGGGAGGTGACACCACACCATAGAGCTGCAGAGCACTAGGTCGATGGTGTGGAGGGTAGGAAGAGCAGGAATCTGCTCCCCTGGCCCAACTTCCAGGAATGAAAACTACCATTGCCGTGGTTTCTTTGGGCTGGGGCTTAGGCTGTCACCATGCAGTGTCTGGGATTAAGCAACTCTGGTATCATTCCCAGATCACAACAAACTTTCTGTCAGGAGCTGGCTTCTGACTTCTGAACTTGTAGACTGTGGGATGCACATACCAATGCCTAGGCTAGGTGGCCACTTTATTTTCCAGGTTACATTGGAAAGGGCACCCAATTTCTCTCTAAAGTGTTATGCCATGGCCATCAGAAAAACCCTCCGCGCTACGTATGTGCAAACACTGTGGGTTTTCTGAATGTTGCCAGGAAGTAATGGAAAATTCTACAAATGTAGAAATCGTTTTGCACAGAGAAGCTCAAACAGGACATTAAATGTCAGCAAAGCAGAGGGTCCTGGAAATCACTGAACCTTGTTTTTACCCTGTGCAGGTCTCTGGCTACTTCTAACATTAATATCTTTGCAGTAAAATGTTGGGCTGCTGTTATGATTTTTTTTTTTAAGCTTTGATTTGGTAAGGACTTATTTGCAGCTATTTCTACTCCTTATTGTTGACATTTTGAAATAAAGGAATGTTATTATTAATTTGTGTAGTCTTTATTAGTTCAGCAGCTTGCCTATGAAAGACACTACTGAGACTATGAAACTGAGTTGCACAAAAGCCATTTGGGAGTTGAGCTAGCAAACTAAGAGAGATCCTACCAAAACAAATTGAAAAACACAGAAGTGTTTGTCAAAGCCAAAATTCGGGACTTAATATTATGTGCTGCCGAAATTATTGTACATGTTTCTGCAGTTGATTCATTGAGAAATACTAGGGAAGAGTTGAAAAGGCAATCATAAATAACATATTTTAAATTTTTTTTATAGAATCATAGAGTCATTTAGGTTGGAAAAGACCTCTAACAACATTGAGCCCAACCATTAACCCAGCACTGCCGAGTTTAGCACTAAACCATGTTCCCAAGTGCCACATCTATGCATCTTTTAAATACTTCCAGAGATGGCAACTCTACCATTTCCCTGGGCAGCCTGTTCCAGTGTCTGACAACCCTTTCTGTGACGAGATTTTTCCTACTATCCAGTCAAAATCTCTCCCGGCTCAACTTGCGGCCATTTCCTCTTGTCCTATCACTTATTACATTGGAGAACAACTCCCACCTGGTAACAGCTTCCTTTCAGGTTGTAGAGAGTGAAAAGGTCTCCCTGAACATCCTTTTTCCTAAGCTAAACAACTCCAGGCCCCTCAGTTGTTCCTCATCAGACTTGTGCTCCAGACCCTTCACCAGTTCTGTTTCTCTTCTCTGGACTCACTCCAGCCCTTCAATGTCTTTGAGGGGCCCAGAACTGGACACAGCACTCGAGGTGTGGCCTCACCGGTGCTGAAGACAGGGGGACGGTCACTGCCCTGGTCCTGCTGGCCACACCACTGCTGGTACAGGCCAGGATACCATTGGTCTTCTTGGCCATCTGGCACATGCTGGCTCATATTCAACCAGCACCTCCAGGTCATTTTCTGCTGGGCAGGTTTCTGGACACTCTTGGGAGGAGCTGTTGACTCACTCAAAGGGTGAGAAACCCTGCAGAGAGACCTTGATGAATCAGAAGACTGGGCAATCCCCAGCCATGTGAAGTTNAGTTTGGTGGGTATCAATGACATTTTCATTAGTTTGGTGAACACACAGTTTACTTGCAATATTAATTGCAAAATTACATCATAAATATAAAAATAACTTCAACTAATCGAATTCTCAAACAGCTAATGTATCAGCTGGGAAATAATCAGAAATAGGCAACGTCCTCATGGGAAACGGAAAGAACTCTGCCATGCACTGGGTACAGGAAATAGCAAAAGAGTGAAAAGGGTATTTGCAGGCTAGTAGGATTAGCAGCCAACTGTGGATGCTGTTGCAGTGGATTGCTACTTTACATCCAGCTGTGATGGGCTTTAAGATATGTTTTGAAGCTTTTTGTGGGCTGAAAGAACAAGCAGGTAATGGCTTTGTGCCAGTCCTGCTGAAAATGTTGCCACAATGAGGGATCAGGTTGAAAAGAAAGATCTGTGCCACCGTGGGCTTTGTAGGAAGCTCAGCACCAGCCCATTGCTGATGATGCCATGGCCATCAGAAACCCCCTCTGCACTATGTGCACACATTGTGGGTCAGGGCTTGCCCCTGGGCAGGTATTTGTCCTTGCATTGGTCCTTATATTGGTCTCATTTTACATTTGGGCGTCCTGGACCAAAGGGACCAGTTTGCAACACATACTATACAAGGAATTACTGCAATCCTCTTGAGAACAGAGCAATAAGGCAAGAGGATGGAGGGCAGAGCTGTAGTTAGAAAATCACTTAGCAATGTTGTGCTTGGAAAATGCGAGTAAACAAGTGGAGTGAATATCTGTAATAAACACTAGAACAAAACCTAGAAACTGTAAATACTTAAAGAGAAGAGTTCAAGCAAAAGCTAGGAATGTGCTGATAGTATCTATGACAAAATCAATCTTGAATTTGCAATGCGGCAATGCTGCAAAGGGAAAGCTCTGTTGGGATGCATTGCCCTGGCAGGTCAGGAGCAAAAATGCCACCAAGACTTGAGGCTGGGGATGCACCTGCTGTGTCCTGGGCTGCGTGAAGAGGCATGAGAAATCCACTCCTCACTGCATTGCGGATCCAGGCCCAGGACAGGGCACTGATGTGGCTGAGATCAGCTGTAATCCATGGGACTGCACACTTTCAGGAGCTTAGCTGGTATTTCTGCTCTAAGAAGTGCATCCAGAGAAAATCTTGTGGCACTGTTTTCGACTAGCGTGAGGATACATTTGTTCTAGTCCACAGAAACTCCAGCCAAGAGTACTTGTGTCTGTATAGTGCTAGGATGTGGGTGGCAATTAAAATGAATTTAAATTATACAAGGGTAACAGAAAGGAAACAAAATTATTACTGACTGAAAATTGAGCCTTGGTTATGGAGTGTGGAGAAGATTAATCAGATTTATGGGACAGCGAAGACGATATGATGGCAAACATTTGGGAAATGTCAGCAGTGAAAAATCCTTGTTTGTGTAGGATGACATTAGAAAAGGGAAACTTTGGAGGAACATTCCCCAGAAGAGTTGGTGAGACTATCATTATCCAAGTTTGGAAAACCTAGAGAGAACAAAGTGTTTAAAAATATTTCTGAGGGGCAAATTTTGTCCATATGGAAAGGTGTACCTGGAGACATGACATTTTGTTTTCCATTTCTAGACATGATAAGTATAACCTTCACAGCTGCAGACAAATATGTGGCACGTCAGGTTCTTCACTTTTGAAATAAAGTGACGTAGGTTGCAATGAAAGAATATCAAGGATACCTTTGACAAGGATATGTTTATGGCTTGATTAAATAGCTGATACACAAACCCCAGTGAAGACTGATTAAAAAGGAAGCTGTAATCATGCAATAGGTAAAAAAAAATGTGATAATTTACTGCGAACGTAACCATAAGTGTGATTAGGAGCTGTGGCCTATAAGATTTTTTATTCAGCCTGCTAAAGCAATTGATTATAGCTGAAATAGAAAGAAAACTTCAAATGAAATGTAAGACATTGCTTGGGTAATACACATACAGGAATTTATTGAGCTCTATAAAGGTATGTCATTCCAGTTGCAGACATCTCTGATTTGAATTAATTTAAAATTAGAGGAAACAATAGAGAACTAGTATTTGCAGCAGTATGCCCTGTGTTTAAATATTTCTAACTTTAAAGACCTATGAAAGAAGATGAGGTGCCTAGCAAAGGTTGCATCTGCAACTTTTTATGAGTGCCTGCAGGATCAGGGCAACCTGCTGGATCAGGAAGTCCTGATTTTCTAATTTTCCCATTTTGTAGCTATCCTTGTCCACTCACTGGATAGGAGAGTGGCTGGGATTCGGAAAGCTTTGCATCAGTTCCAGGGTCCGCCCATGATTTTGTGTCAATCATTTCTATGAATTAAGAGAGTTGCTTAACAACTCAGTGTCGTGGTTTCCATCTGTACTCTGAGCAGCACGACCCATCTCAGCCAGGCTCAGTCCCAGACCGAGCCCTCCTTTCAGTGTCCCTGTGTGAGCACCTGCAGGCACGGGCATCTCCGTTCCAGTGACCAGAGGAGGTGCCTGGGGCCTCTTGAGACACTCCAACACCTACGTGAGCTTCATGGATATGACCCAGAAAATGCAGGGGCCTGTGGGGCGTCCTAGGCTGTCTCAGATGGCTCAACGCTTACCTTTAAGGACCTGAATCACAGCCTGGATCTGTTCTGTCTGTAATGGAAATAAACACAGGCACCTGCATTCTGACACCTCACATCAGGTGTCTTGAACCCACCCACCCACTGTGCTGCTTCTCCTGTGCCTGCCACCATGAAAACGACCTTGCTTGGACACTCCCCTTTGAGTTGTCCCCAAAGTGTTGGGACAGTCTGGAGCACACAGCCACCTCTGTCAGAAGTGCTACGTGCCATAACCTGATAGAGAAAATTCCCTTCTTCAGAGAGAGAAAAGCAGTTGCACAGAGAGGAAGCAAATATTTGAGATGTTGAGGTTTGGGCTGCTTCCAGGCCCAGATAGAGTTTGGACCTAGCGTATCCAGCTTGGTTTACACAGTGCTTGTTACGTGCCTCAGGGAAGCAAAGATTATATTCCTGCTAAAAGAGGGCACCTTAAATTTATTTCAGCTACTACTAGTAGTAGCATAAGTGCTATTTATCTAGGATAAGATAGAGTGGGAAGACGTGAGTACAGAGGACAATGTATGTCTTAGCCATCGTATTACTGTAGAATTCTAAATGGCAAAAATTAATAGTTCTCCTACCCTGCTTTCTCTGACAAGAGAGGTGCAAAATCAGTTTATATGAAGAAGTATACAGGATGAACAAGAAAATATGTTCAGGGCAAGTCCCAGGAGGTACCTAATTACCCCTGGAATTAGAAATGGATACTGCAGGCTGCACGGCAAAATTCTGAGACAGAATGTGATGAGATCTCCCAAAAAGTTCATCCTTAATTACGCTGGAAAAACATTTTAAAATCATCAGCAGGTTAATCTGTC
The DNA here is from genome assembly GCA_013400675.1 of Oxylabes madagascariensis. Lineage (NCBI taxonomy): Eukaryota > Metazoa > Chordata > Aves > Passeriformes > Timaliidae > Oxylabes > Oxylabes madagascariensis. The sequence continues at coordinate 21,167 of VYZR01014192.1, forward strand.
CGGTGGATATTGGGAGCTCTTATTTAATTTTCCATGACAAGCACATGTAGCCAGTAAATCTGTATTCCTAAAGACTTTCATATTAAAAATTCAGCCCTGCTCCCTTCCAAGGCATGAGGGAAGTCTCCGGTACTCTGTTCCATTTGCATGGCACTCTGGGAAGAGTACAGAGACAAACATTACATTCAAAAGCTCTGAAAAGATAGGCTTTTTAGTCTTTGCTGTAATTATCCCTCATTAATTTGAAATAGGGTTATGGAAACACTGGACAAAGGAAACAGACTGTGTGGGATGAATTCACAAGACAAAACACATATGAAAGTTGGAAAAGAACGGAATATGAAATATGGGAATAAAATTCATCATCATTCTGGAGAAACATATGAACGATAGTAAAAATGGGCTGTTCCTTGCACAAGTGATTTACATAATTTTTCTTATCCACTTAGCCTTTTGAATTTCACTTAGCAAAAACGTTTAAAAGAACTGAGCATCCTTCTGTGTTTTGCATTTACATGGGTAAAATACCCCAGAGAAAAAAAAAGACAGGTTGTCAAAATGTTATCAAGTAAAAGTGAAAGCCGACAGGGTTTTGGATCACGGTTATAGCCATGCTTTCCAGCCGTTGTACTCACTTCTTTGTAATTGCTTGTGACTTATTGATTGTAAATACGAATCTTTCTAAAACAACCTGAGCTGCAGGTGATGCAATAGCTCTCCCTCAGATGAAAGCCAAACTAATTGCTCAAAGCCAGTTTGTGGTAAAGGATAATTGGCTTTTCCATCCAAGTTACTTTACACTGGAGAGCTTTTTGAGATATGTGATGTCTGTTTTTTTGGTGAAGGTTCCTGAAGCAACCTGTCCTGTTTCCAGCCTGTAATGGAATAAGACAACTTCCCTTCTTTCCTCTTATAGGACAGGTTTCATTTTTGTGTTTGTACATGAATCTGTCACGTGGTTGAATGCTCCCCTTCTTCCTATAGGTCTCTTGGCTAATATTTCTGTCCTACATGATGACTAACACATCTGATTTTGGGTAGCTTGTTCTTTTTCAACCACCTGAAAGCACAGTGGTATTACTTCTAGACCTAATATATTGAGAACAATTGTAACAAAAGATTATATAATATTCCATTTGTCACAAAGATTGAAATAATTTCACATAACATATTAAAACCATAAGATAATGAGACCCTTAAAGTTGTGGAAACCCCAT
>VYZR01014192.1:30799-57970 GCA_013400675.1 Oxylabes madagascariensis
GTCCCTTCATTTATCCTTTCCCCAACCTTTGAGGGAGTTGGAAAAGTGCTACTATCTTTATTTTCCAGCCAAGAAATTGAGGGAGCAGGGTACTGAAGTGTAAGTGCAGGCAACCCCTGGGGAGAGAGGAGGTGCCACCCCAAGGAGAGAGTTCTGTCTGCAAGACTGGTGTCCAGCAGTGCCCAGCAGCAGCTCAGGCGTCTCGTTTGTCCTTGTTTTGCTCTGGAATCATAGAATCATAGAATGGTTTGGGTTGGAAGGGATCTGACAATCATGCAGTTCCAGCCTCCCTGCCACGGGCAGGGACACCTTTCACTAGACCTGGCTGTTCAGAGCCTCATCCGACTTGGTCTTGGACACTTCCAGCAATGGGACATCCACAGCTTCTCTGGGCAGCCTGTTCCAATGCCTCATCACCCTCGCAGTACAGATCTAATAATATTAGCTAATATAAAGCCAGTCTCTGTTTGAAGCCACTACTCCTTGTTGTATCGCTACATGCCCTTGTAAAAAGTCCCTCTACAGCTTTCTTGTAGACTGCCTCCAGGTACTGGAAGACAAAAATGTGTAAGACTTTCTCCTTTTGCAATTCTTTAAAGTGAAGCCTGACTGTATCTGTCCCATGCTCCAGCTCTTAGATATCTAAGCAGATTTTAAAGACCTGAGCAAGATTTAAGGTGAAGATATTCAGAGGATGAATTAGGTAAAGGGAAATGTTAAAGGAAGGGAAGGGAAAGTGGAAAGGGAAGGGAGGGGAAGGGAATGGGGAAATAACTGTCTCAAGTGCCTGTACGAAAGGTCTGAATGAATAAAAATACCTCCACAGACATATACCTGTGACTCTTCTATTTAGTTTTGGGAAACTGTGAGGGTCCAGGTCCTGTCCCTGTGCCCATTGAGCCTGGCCTAGCAGCTGTTTTTATACTAATTACTCCAAAGTGCTCCTTTACTGGAGCATGAAACTGCATGTTGGAAATGATACTGTGCCTACTCCTGCCCAGAGCTTGAGGTCTCACAAGGTAAAACAGGTGAAGAAAGCACAGTGTCCCTAATTTTGCTTTTTGAAGGCAGTCAGGAAGTTAGTGGACATCTTCCACTTTTGTTAAAATCAATTACCATGCATCTTCCTTCTTTTTNTCTGCCCTCTCCACCCAGGACTGTCAACAGTGCGAGTTGCTGAGCGCGTACTGAACACATGATGACAGCGCTACTGATATTTAGAGCTCATGGAAGATGATGAAGCCTTCAGAGCCTTTTCTGTCCCTTCATTTATCCTTTCCCCAACCTTTGAGGGAGTTGGAAAAGTGCTACTATCTTTATTTTCCAGCCAAGAAATTGAGGGAGCAGGGTACTGAAGTGTAAGTGCAGGCAACCCCTGGGGAGAGAGGAGGTGCCATCCTGTTCTGTCTGCAATCCAGAGGTGCCATCCANTGTACCTAAACACCCAAGTTCTATTCATTGTCTTTTATTAAGAAAAGATTTTTCCCCATGGAAGAACGTATGAAGCAATAATTAGCTTTCAAGGTTCGTTAAGTGCTGAGCTTCTGTCAAAAATAATCACATGTCATTTCTTAAAAACAGTTTAACGATAATGAAACTACTTTAGTCCATCTATTAACTACATTTCAAACAGCTTTTTAAAAGTTATAAATAACTTCAAGCCAGCCAAGTGACTGCAGAAAATGGCAGCAGAAATCAGAACAAGGCCATTGTCTTTCACATATTGCTGTGGAAGAGTCTAGCTAGTTAAACAACTGTTAAAATTCACATCCTAACTTCAAGCATGACAGGCTTCTTTACTTCACTTATTTCTAGTAGCTTTAAAAAGGGTTTTCTGACTAATTTAGATTTAAAACAACCATCTAATTTCACATTTTTGCCGATCATATTTTTGTTACAATCCCAACAAAAAAAAAAAAAAAAAAAAAAAAAAAAAAAAAAAAAAAAAAAAAAAAAAAAGAGAGAAAGAAAGAGAGAGAGCAAGACCAAGCTGATAAATACTTATTGGCAGTCCCAATTTTAAAACTTTTGTTACCAATTCCTGTTCGACAGCGAGATGATTTTAGCCCCATTCAGGTGACATTTACCTGTCCTCACAAAGAATTAAAAACTGGTGTTGCTATTACTACCTTTGCCGGGTTGCTTTCGTACCAATGACTCCTCCCACACAGCAAACACCCAGGTTGTGTACGCCGTGACACAGAAACAGCAGGAGTGAACACTGGCTCCAGATCAGCTCTGCAGTCCTTTGGCAAACCCAGAGTAATCGTTTTTCAGTATCAGTCTTTAACTTACCTTTTTGTTTCTGGACCCTTAATGTTAATGAGACATTTTAGTAACCGTGAGGTACTATTTTATTAGCCAGTAGTATAATCAGCTGCAACTGGAGTCAGCTAAAGAAAGGGTAAGCCTTGCACCTGAGACAGCCTGAGAGATGCAATCATAGAATCTTAGAATGGTTTGGGTTACAAGGGACGTTTAAAGGTCACCCAGTCCAACCCCCTTTGCTCTGAGCAGGGACAGTTTTCAACTAGATCTGGTGGCTCATAGCCTGGTCTAACTTGACCTTGAATGGTTCTAGGGATGGGGCACCCACAATTTCACCTGGCAACTTCTGCCAGTGTTCTACCATCCTTATTGTAAAAAAATACTTATTATATCTAGTCTAAATCTGCTCTCTTTTAACTTAAAACCATTGCACCTTGTCCTATTGCAACAGACTCTGACAAAAAGTTTGACCCCATCTTTCTTGTAAGCCCCTTTCAGGCACTGGAAGGCCACAATTCGGTCTCCCCGGAGTCTTTTCCAGGTTGAACAAACCCAGTTCTCTCAGCCTTCCCCCACAGGACATGTGCTCCATCCCTCTGATTATCTGTGTGGCCTCCTCTGGGCTTGCTCCAGCAGGTCCATGTCCTTCCTGTGCTGGGCGCCCAGAGCTGGATGCAGCCCTGCAGGGGGGGTCTCACCAGAGCAGAGGGGCAGAATCCCCTCCCTCACCTGCTGCCCACGCTGCTTTGGGTACAGCCCAGGACACGTTTGGCTTTCTGGGCTGTGAGGGCACATGGCTGGGTCTTGTCCAGCCTCTCACCCACCAGCACCCCCTGGCCCTTCCCTTCAGGGTTGTTCTCAGTGAGTTCTCCCAGTATTCAAGGAATATTATCTTATGATTTACTTCATCTTTTTTATAGGTAATTCTATTGCTGGATTTTTATATGCCACTTGATTTGCTGTGCTGTTAAATTTCCGATTTACAAAACTAATGGATTCCCTTGGTTACCGCTCAATGAAAAAAAATAAACAAGATGATGATTTTCCTCTTCTACATGCCATTATAAAAATTATTTTTCTCTCAGGGAAGCTTCCGGTGCTTCCTTCTGCACCGTAATTATTGTAATAATAGAGTGGTGACATTTGCATGAAGGAGCAATTCAATCAGGAATACCTAACTACTCACCCCGACCGAAAAGGTGAAATGAAACAAAACTAAGTTGTTCTTTTGATTTGAAGTCATAACACTATTAAAATGACCAGCAATTGCGATGGTGCAGTTGAGAACAGGAGTGTAATAAATGCAGGGCTCCTGTGCCAAAAGCACTGGAAGTACTCTCCCATGCCCTAGATCCAAGGTAAATCACTGGGACGCAGCACAGATGAATTTGGCATGCAGGCTGCCAAAGGGACCTCTGCCTTACATCTCCTGAAGGGAAGCAACACAGACTTTCTAAATGCAGTACACAGTAAATCTGCGTGTCCCCAGGTGCTCCCAAGCCATCCATGTTCTGGTGCTGGAGTTTCAACACTTGGTCTCAGCTGTGGTAAGGACCAATTTCCCAGTCAGCTCACAGCTTACCCTGATCAGTCACCAGCACAAAGGCATGCAAACATTGCACTAACAACTCTGTTAAGAGCACTTTTATAGAAATGCACCTCTATTAAAAGCGTCATTGACCTGGTAACAGCTGCAGAGCTTTCCACAGACATTGGAGAAAACCATCAACAATTCACTTTATTTATTCTATTCTTTCTCCTTGAATTGTTTTTTCCAGGATTGATTTGTTTATTGGGGTTCCTCCCAATACCTTCTGAGGGTCCAGCCCTTGCAGAGAAATGGCTTATAATAATTAGCGAGACGGCATGGTCGAGTACGTCTTGAAAAAGCAAAAAGGTTTTAATAACAGAAAGAAAATCATACAAAAATAATAAAGAAGCCGTGCACAGTGTAGAAACAAGTTCATACACCTGCTACAACATCTCGAGAATGCCTGGGACTCCTTTGTTCTCTCTATTATGTACTTAATGACTGGGGATGGTTCAGTTGGCAACCTCCCAATTGCAAGGGGTACAAGGTTTGAATGGCAAACAGAGGGTCCAACAGGTGCTTTTCTCTTGCCATTGAGCCAATTACTGTCAAGACACCAAAGAACTTTCTGGGTCTTTTACCTTATAAGAAGCACAAGGGGTGAGTCCAAAACCTTTCCCTATCTGGACTTGGGTGTGGGGTGCATTGCTACATTTGTTGTTCGCACCTTGCTGAACCCAAGTATTTTAGGGGCCAAATAATTTTTCACTAAACTTTAAAGCCCACCATGCTGTGAGTTTGTTTTTTTTTTTTGTTTTCTGTAAGGTCTTCAGACTACCAAGATAAAAGAGAAGATCCTGCCTTGAGACCTTACCTGCATATCACCAGATGGCTCTAGCACATCACCTGATGGTTTTACAAATATGGATTTTCCCTAGAGAAAAAGGATGGAAATCATTCAGTTGTGCAGCCAACATACATCCTGGCATATTATAAAATGATTTATTGCCACGAGTAAAGGCAAGTAGCAGGAGGGGAAATTTAATTCAGTTGTAGAAAGAGAGACTATTTCAGCAGAGGAGGGGGCATATTTTTCATTCATGCCCTAGACATGGATTATTGAAAAAAAAAATCCAAGATCAGACTCACCTGAGAAGCATCAGTTTGCAAATTCTACATTCCAGCTCAGGTCTGAGCAGTGGTGGTGCTCAGCTCTGCACCAACTGTGCTCTGCTCCCTTTTAAGCTGTCTGATACCTCCTCACTCTTTGCAAAGGCTGTGGGCAAGAGGCCGAGCACCAGCAGTGGTTGGTAGTTGGACTGGGAAGACTTTGGCATCCTGGCAGACACCTGGGACATGAATTTGCATCACACAGGAAAGCTTTGTCTCCTTCAAACTTCCAGGCTCTTCAGCCTCTCAGTTGGGATTACAACTGCAGGCAACATCAGTCCTCAGGCAGGAACAGGCAGAAGAAAATTCCCTTTAAGGTTACAGGAAAGTAATCTTTTTACCTTCTGCATTTAGCGTCGTAGAGGCTGCAGATGTGAACAGTTTTACAAAAGACACTTTCCAGCACTGATTTTGACTACAGAGCTCTCTTGGCACCTGATGTCTGCATGTGATTTGCAGCTTCAGATGCACTTAGAATGAGATTTATAAAAATTGACACAGAGGCATTTTTGTCTCTACTGAGATGTTCTTGCTTGGCAGCTGAGCTGGTCACCTGGAGCCCACCTACATGAGGAGACATTAACAAACTGCTACTACATCACCTTTATGAAGACTGTGGGCAGCAATGCAGCCATTGCCAGCCAAGCAAGTTCTTCCTTTTTCCATATTCACATGATATTTCCTAAATTCAGAAGATATTTCGTTCATAGTCCATTATGAATATCCTAGACGGTCAAATGATGAAATATTTCTGTGTTATCTTGAAGGTGCTGATGTATGGCACTGATTTTAACTGGTCCAACCCTACTGAAGTGTTGGGAAAGAAACTCATTTTTGTCATTGGGGATTCATCTTGTCACCATGGCATTCTTTTTCTGCCTTGTTATCTGCCAGGTATTGAAAGAAAAATATTGTACCCATAGCCCGTGCCAAGTGACGACTCAGCTCACTGCCAGATCCTGTCCCCCTGTTCTCCACATCATGTGACCGACATTTTGGTCCAGGGCTCTCCTTTTGGGAGAGTTTCTACATTCCCTAATACCACAGGAAACAGAGCCTGGGATGATGTGGCCTCACAGTGACTGAGCCCACACATCATCTACCCATACTGTCCCGGCAGGTCTCAGAAATTCACGCACCCCAAATCTCTATCAGGGTGTGCCTTTCTCATTGCACCAAATACTCTCAGCATCACAGCATGAACCGCTCCACTTCCCCAAGTTATGACAACACCTTCACATTTTTTTCAAGTTAATTGAAATTAAAAAATCACAGAAAGTCACAGTAATATTTTAAGTCTCTCTGCCCAGAGAAGACCCAGGGTGGATGCTCTGCTCTGTGGATAGGGCCTTTTTCTGGAAAAGGGGCTGGTGTGTAATGAAAATAGTTGTTGAATGATGATGCTTCTTCTTCAGCTTTTTAAAGCATAACATAATTACTCAGGACATACTGATAAATGGAGACCCAGTTTACTCTACAACTACTTAAAGTGGGATTTTTTAAAAGAACAAACATATTGTGTATTTTGAGAAGTCAGAGGCTCAGTGGCATACAATTTCAAATGACCTGCAAGAACTCTAACAGTAAATGAGCAATTGTGTAAAGCACAGCCTTAAAGCTGATTCTCAGTTTATTTGATTCATAAGCATAACAAGGGGAAAAGAAACCCAAGAGAAGAAAATAGCAGAAGCTTGGACTAGGAGTACAGTATAATGCAACCCAAAAAGACTTAAAATGAACTTATAATGAAGGGATGTACTTTAAAACTATACTATACATATTATTGCTCTTTATTCAAACAAACAAACAAAAAACAAACAAAACAAAACAACAACAACAACAACAAAAACCCACAATAACAGAAGCTGGAAAGAAGTGGTTGCTGAATCATGCTGGCTTTGTTAGCTGCTCAGAAATCCTGTTGGTTGCTGAATGCTACCAGGAGCTTTCCAGGCGCCTGGGAAGTGTGAAGGAGGATTATTGCTGTAATTGCACAGCACAGGCAGAACACAGCTCCAAAGCGACTTCGGGCCTCTTGAGCCTTTATCATCATCATCATCTGCAATTCCAGAGCCTGGATTCAGAGGCTGTGTGAGGCGATTAATCCTGAGCCTGGAAATAGTTGGGCTGTATCACATGCGCTTGCTCAGTTCACATCTTTCTCTATTTTTGTATGTGTAGTTCTCTGTGCAGAGCTTTGTGCTTAACATTGGTCAAGGGGATGTTTTTATGTCAGATCGCATTTTATATAGAAAATAAATTCCTAAACTCCACTGTTGCACAGAATAAAGAGTGAGGCAGTGGGTATGCATTTTTAATTCCCAGGTGAACACAGGAAGAATTTAATTTCCTTTTAAATCTTACAAATAAGTCAGTCTCACGAAGTTTTGAAGACAGACGTGTGTATTTATGCAATTCAGGTAATATAGGCTTGAAGCAATCAGTTCTTGATATCTTAGGTGTGTTTCAGGCAATTTAGATTTTTAACTCATTTTTCAAGATATGTTTGCTCTGGAAATTGCATGGAATGTGTGGTCTCTGTGTCACCATTCCTGTCTATGAAGTGAGACTTGGCACACCTCAAGACCTGCTCTGCAAAGAAGAGCCACCCCATGCTGTGGTGATGCTTTCAGTTTTAATTTGGTAAATAAATAAGGCACATCAATAATAAACTACAATTTCTATCTGCACATGAAATGCTTGTGCTCTTGGGCCCATTGCACACAGTTGGCTAATATTCTGAAAAGTGTAGCAAATTAGTAGCTCCTAACACTGGAGATGTTTTCAAGAATTTAATTCCCCAGTGACATCTCCTTGTAACCATGTATCTCAAACATTTGGGACTCTGATTAGGGATGTACCTAACTAGCAGGGCAATGACCCCAAGCAGTTCACACTGATATATACGGCTATAACCCGGGATCTTCTCAGTGGCAGTAATTTCTGGAAGTAATCATTAATGCCCTGTGGATTTTTGTGCTCAAAAATGCCATAAATCAGACTTGGCTTTTCTACTCTATACAAGGCACGATGTGCTGTACAGTGGTTGTCTATTCTGAAGAGATATTTAATGGACACAAGTTACGCTGTTGATGTAAATATCTGATCCCATGGCCATTTTCATCACTGTTTGTGAAGCATAAACCTGGACCAGTTAAATTTCACATATCCCGAATTTTTGTCCTTTTCCTACCTGTAACTCCCCAAGTCTGGCCTTTACCATCTGACAACTGTGTCAGCGTTCAGGTCTGCACATAAGAGCTATCAAGTCACCTGCACAGATCCCTTCTTCCCGGGAGCTTAACTGATACATCCATCTACTGTTGAAAGTATGGCATGTTTTTCCCCCTCATTCAGCTACAATCCAAGTATATCTCTGTAATTCATTGTGTCAAATCCCCGACCAATGTCCTGACGCTCTCTGACCCAAAGGTGAAAGAGGCAGAGTTAGCTTAGTTTACACTAGATTAGTACCAAACTCTTTTCTTCCAATCTTCTCAAAAAATCTCCACAGCCTTTTGTCTCTGCTTAACAAACCGTAAGATTTATGGCTGTTTCCAAAAGGTATTTAAGAACATTTTGTTGATTTTAATGTGCACTCAAGAGTGATCTCTTCACCTGCTAGCAGAGCGTACCCATTTCTAGGAAAATACAGGAGATCACATTATGTACAGCAAAGCAATTTGAAATAGGAAATAGACTGTACCCAATTTAAATTATAAAGATATTTAGTCAGGAAGAATATAATTACCTAAGATGAAATCTGGCCAGGAGATGAAAGCTAATCTTATTCTACCCAGTGGCTACTTAACCTCATATCTTTATAGAGATATATATAGAGATACAAAACTTTCATGAAAAAATAGCTTATTATTCCCATCTCTCCCAGCCTACACACATATACACACACAAACACACAAAAAAAATTCCTCTTTGATATCAGGATTTGCTCTTGTTTACTTGTCTGACTTGCTTTGTAATGTAGGATCAGGAAAGTTGCAAATATAAAATATATGGCAGATGCACCATCAAAGACTGCAGAGGCTGAAGAAGGAGCAAAATGCAGGAGATAATGCAGAACTGAGTTGCAGTCTGATGGAGCTGTCAGTCACTGAATCCTCTGCTAGAAAAAAGGTATCAGCTCTTTACCCTCTCCTCATTTCCACAAGCATCTTTGTGCACCACTTGACCCCTTGAATTTTCACAGACACTCTCCCAAAGCAGTCCCAAAGCACTCTACCAGCTTACAACTACCCTCCAATGTGCAAGTTATCGCTTGGCAGGAAAAGGGACTCCTCTCACCATGGGCATGGACATCCTTCTGTCAAGGCAGCTAAGGCTCACACCAAGCCGTCTTCTATTTCCTTTGCAATTAAAGCTTTGCTTCCCATTGCACTTTTCCAAATGATTTAGGATTTTTTTGGATTTTGCTCCTCTCTACAGCAATGAGGCCCTCAGTTTCCCTACATGGAATAACAATATGTACCTTGTTGTTAAAGTGTGGTTCTAGCAATTACCCTTTAATTTTTAAAATTTGCTGCTGTACCAGTCCAACTGAATTTTCAGAAAAGAACATCCTTTTGTAATTGTGAAATAAATTTGTACAGGAAAACTCTCATATATGAGCAATTGTATTTATTCTATATTTCTGACTTCACAGCAGCCAGAAGTAGGATGAAGAAAAAGACAAGACATCATATAAAACCATTTCCAGCCACAGCTAATATCACCTATCTTCTACCATTGCATGGAAAAGTGGAAGTAGGAACACACAAAGAGAGTCCAAAATTTGAATAACAAATTCATTTTTCCTGAGATACTAATGGTTACGACAAGGAATAGTGAGAGAATGTGCAAGTGTTATACAGCGTTACCTACAGCAACTGAGTGACTAAGATGCTTATTGTTATGTTAAGTAATCAAAAGTAGCTGCAGTCTTAAAAGAGTGGCAGATCAACCCCATTTAGGCATACTTTTTAAAATGGGTGTTCATCAGCTGTTTTCTTGTAGGAGGAATCAATTAGTAGGACCGAATTGTAGCACTGAGTAGTACATCAGCAAAAATAGATGAAGCAATCACAGCATCAGCAAGTGTCATCTTCTCCCTGGAGAAACAATGGCAGGTTTCAGCATCCTCATGGGCTGCATGGGGCAGCATGGAAGTGTGATAAGCGTATTTTTCTGTCTTTTAGCCTTTTGGTAGTAGCACAGGAGAACTGAAATCCGGTAGAAAATTGTATAAGCACCACTGGTTTTCTCACTGATTACTGAGTTAAAGTTTTCTGCAGTGCAATCAGAGAATTGTCAAAGAAGCTTTGATTACACAGCAAACTATATGCTTAGCATGTCAGTAATAAAACTGGTTAATCAAGCTGATGCCTCTTCCCCTCTTGACCTCACACCAATAGCTCTCTAAAGCTCTCACAGGTTTGAGCAGAGCACTGCCATAAGGCCTTCCTTGTCTTGCTGCTGCGTGGTGCAGGGAGTTTCACCAAGGGAGAAGAGAATGGCACCCCAGGAGCCCTCTCACACACCCAAACACCAGCACGCCCCAGGGAGAGGAGCACACAGCTACACCAGAAATTGCTCTTGACCCCTGAGAGGCTTTGTGGGAGGACCACCCCTGACGTGAGAGTCACTGGACACAGAGAAAGGACTATAGATGTGTAAGGTGATAACAAACCCTCGTATCTGTTATTTACTTGGACCTAGTCACCTGCTCTGTGCTACATTCAGCCAGAGGTGAGGAGTAGAGCAGTGACGGGACAGACCATGTTCTCCAGGCATCTTACTGGGGAAGGGGGAAGGTTTTTCTTATGTGTCACTCAATCCTATTGAAGACCTACTTAGCACAAATGAATCAGTGAATGGGAAATGAAGACTTTACTTTGGCAATTAATAAAGTATCGGCTCATTATTTTCCATGCCACACATTAAGTTATTAGCCTTTGATGCACAGAGGTGCTGTTGAAGTGCAAACCCATTGCTGGGTAGACTTAGAAAGGCTTAAGTCTTGTTAGTAGTAAGAATTATAACATGAACCTGGCTTTTTTGCTGAGAAGGTTTTGGCACTATGAGTTCACGTGGCCTATAAGTTCCTCAGACAACTTTTGCAGCATGCAGTTTGGAAATCATCTGTTATACAACTACCTGTGTTTTCAAAGGGGAGTGGCAGGTTTTTTACTGGCTCTTCCTGGATACCTGGGCGTGGTGGTAATGAGACAGACAGGAGTGCGGCAGTGCCTCTGATAAAATCATACTCTCTTCACAGGTCCCTGGATTCAGGGAAGACCTTCAAGGAGAATTACGAGGTGAGCTGCTGGGATGGGCACAGCAGAAATTTCCAGAGGCTAAGCTTGATGCAAGTATACCCCAACTTACCCATTCAGCAGTGCATTTCTGTATGAGCCCTTCCCCATGGTAATGTAAACTACATTGTCTTTGTTTTACAGAAGGATTAATAATCTCACATTTATTGTGGGACAAGGGCACCTACTGCTAAAAAATTACTTGCTTGATCGTGTAGGTACATCTTATTTCCACTGGCCAATCTGTTTTATTAAAAGTTCATGATAAAAGGCTCATGCAAAGATCCATTTTTATAAATGTATATCTTGTTATCTGAAAATGCTGCAATGCTAGTACAGGCAGCAAAAGATAATGGAATATTTGTAATGTGTTTGTTTAGCTAACACAAACAAAATTGATAAAGCAAACTTGTGCCAGGAAGATGGCTTTATTTTGATAAATTATCCACAGAAGCCTTGTTCTCTAAAGGTTGGCTGATTAATCAAGGTTCTCTGTGTTTTTTACAGTATCTGCTGTGCACAGATACCTGCGCAGTCACATTAGAGCTACCTCAACAGCCATAGCGTGCTCGCTCTTTGATGTTACCACTTCTCACAGACTCTTTCCCCAAATGCTCCATAACAATTTAGAGCAATAGTTGCTCTAACAGCAGTCTTCCTTATTACCCGCGTTGCATTTTGTAATTTGTAATTAATTTGTAATTGATTTGCTATTGGTCCGCGTCAACACAGACGATGGCCGGCTCTGCTCCCCAAGCTCTGCTCAAGGAACAAGGCTGCAGCTCCGAGCCCCATCGCTTCCCTGGCAGGGGAGCTGCGGGCACAGGGACCTCCACGGGGCTCTGCAGAGGCCTGGGATGTGTAACCACTTGAGAGGTGAAGTCAGAGCTGGCAGGGGAATGTAGAGGGGCATATTCGTAGCACCTTATAAGTACCTAAGTTAAGTGGTATGACTTCCACAGCATCTGAGTTCAAGGGAATGTAAGAAATTGAGAGGATTTGTTCCGAGGGTTCCGCTCCTGGCTCCCTGGAGATGCTGTGGGAAGAAAGTGCTGTGATCCCCAAATCAGACTGTTGCCAGCACTGTGGCAGACTGAGCTGTCCATGCTCCCTTGAGCTCAGACACCGAAGTGGTCACAGCCTCAGAGAGCTGTCTGCAGATGGAAAGGTGTCTGTGTTACCCTGTACCAATCACCAGTCTCAAATACTGCCACTGTATCCAGCAGGAATTTCCCAGACTTCCTCTGAGTTAGTTATAGTCAGAATCTCCTCTACAATATCTCCAACTCCTTTAAGCCTCTATTAGTTTTTTAGAAATGGTTTGGACTTGAGAAATTACTATTTGCAACCAGTGCATCCCTCAGTTTCCCCTAAGGAAATGTGAATGCTGAAATGTGCTCATGTGGGAACTATCTGTGCTTTGTCAGCTTGTGAATTTTGTACAAGCAGGCACTGGAATTTATATTGCCCATGTAAGCTAAAGTTACACACATCCTGCAATTTGCAGGATTGGGTCCCTAAACTGCATTCTTTTCCATGCTTGTCATCTAGAGAGAAACAGTGCTGCAAGGAACCTGAGATTTTCCTGGGTATTTTAGGTCAAGTTTAGGGAAGAGAAAGGTGTTAAAATAAGTAACTGTATGTTACAACCAAGGTTTCATTTATTTAATTTTTTTTTTTCAAAACCAAATATTTATTTGTTACAAATCTATAACAAGGAAAATTTAAGTTTACTAGCATTCAGGGAAAAAAAAGGATTAAGAATGTCCACTATTTTTTTTTTTTTTTACTACGGAGTACTGGAACTTATTTAGCTAACCCTTCCTTCCTGAATGTCTGTACTCCCTGACAGCTGTGGCAGAGACCTAAAGTGATTCTGTTCTGTCCACTGCACCCCTAACCTTGTTCCTGAAATATCTCCACCAGATTTCCTAAAGTTTTTTGCCGTTGGTTGACTATTCTCATGATGCTCTCATCTATAGCAATGGAATATTTACTTTTGTCTCTGTACCCAGGGCTGTATTTACAAAACAACATGAAATTTCCAGGTGAAACTGGCTCTTGGGTGCAATTTCAAATAACAAGCATGAAGGACAGATGAAATTCTAATACAAAAGCAAATTATTGAGAAAGAACTACTGGCACTGAGGATTACATACATTTTGTCAGATTAATTAGTCAGGATTAGTTTCTACTGCAAATTTATGCAGTGGCTTGATCATTGAACTTCACTGATAATTACTTACTTGCATCCTCATAAAAAAGAGGAGATAAATGGTAGCTGATGAAAGGCTGTAATTTATTGTCCCTGCAGAAATTAAAACAAACTTTGCTTTTATACTGAATGGTCACACAGAGAATTTCTATTTTCTTGCTTTGAAAGTAGGATTGCTATTAACTGAAAGGGATTATTTAACATAAAATAAGAGGTAAAATGGTTCTCTCACACTGGGATCAAACTGCTCATTATTGCTTTGATATATTTTTTTAATAAAATGAAAAGGACTCTTTCTCCTTTGGATGACTTTAAAGTAGACTTTACAGAATATATAGAAGAAAAATCCTGATAATTTCCTTCCTTCTCCTTCCTTCCTTGCTTCCTGATAGCCTATTATATTCAATAGGAATATTTTATTGACTTCCCTGGATTTAGGGCTTCTAAAATAGTTGAAGGGAAGGAGAGGAATCTCAGTTTTACTGCACATTTCTCAGATGACCCTCACTTGCAGACCCTGCTGGGTTTTGATTATGAATCTGTAGGAAACCGTAAACTCAATGCACATTTTAGGGAACAGGAGAACATTTCTACAGGTTTCTTTGGAAACTCATACACCATTTGCAATACAGGAGAGCCCAGGAGCTGTGCCTGGCTGTGTCTGTGACACAAGGCATTTACATGGTTAAAAAAAAAATGAGCCTTTAGTCTTTTCTCTAGAGAATTACATTTCATGTTCAACAGCACTAGTGGAAGAAAACAAACACAGTGGGATTGAAAGAGGCAACGCCTCCAGGTATGTTTTGCATAGCATATTGTATATAAATGTAATGAGCAGATTAGAAGTGGCAACAGATTTGCTTCCAGCTTACTTGTCAATTTTTGCTATAGCCTTCTGTGAGGCAAGCTAATTTTTAGACTTGGTCATGAGCCATTTATTTAGTCAAGTTTTCTTTTGTTTTTGATTCTTATTTGCGCATTTCTGGTTTTGGACTCTTTGAACATAAAGTCACAGTGATTCTTTTTCCTCCTATTTCAGATGAAAGAGAGAAAGAGTCCATTTTGAAATCTTTTCAATGGCTGGATTGAGGACAACACATTTTCAGCGCAATCCTTCTCCTCAAATCTCCTGGTTTAAATTTTCAATAGCACTGCTGTTTGTATGCCAAACCACTAATTATGTTGCTCTAAATAATCACCTCCAAATGGAGAGGGTGACAAAAAAATTGCCCTTTTGCCAAGGATCTGATAAATCTTGAATCCTCCTGGGAGGGAGACAGACAGACTATGGAGCCAGGGAAGAAAATGTCATCAAGTAATTTTTGATAATAGTTTTGTCATTTTCAATTATTTTGTTTAATGGTAATCCTTTGACTATAGTGGGGAAATGGAACATCTTATTTGTCAGTTAATGTAGAGTGCTTTACAAAAGATGTTATGACATTTGCCTCGCCCTGTCTACATCAACACAACAGTCTCATTAATAGTTCACTGGTTTTTTCCCCCTCACGTTTTTACCATGAGGACAAGTATGGAGTCACCACTCTTTCTGTGGTGTGTATTTACCTTCTCCCCATGCAGTGTCTGTCTAGCCTCTCCTGACTTAGTTCAAAACACTACTCTGGATTTCTGTTTACTGCAGAGTCATAAATATGGATTTACGTAACCTAGTGTTTATTTAATGAATCCGGTGCTCATTACACTGGAAGTGAATTGTTAACTGCCTTTTCTGAAAATATGTTTAAAATAAGGGCCTTAGTTAACAACTGGCTTCAAGTGTCTCATTTCTGGGGTAGCTGAGAATGAATCAATAAGAGATGGGTACTACCCAATGTGCTCTGCACATCCTACCAGCAAATATGAATATTCAATATCACTATGAATTTTTAGGTAACATTGAGCAGAAAATTCACCCTTGATATGACCTTCTCTGCTGCACAGGAGCTTTCACAGAAGAGTGAACCAGAAGAACTTAGATTTCCTGTGAAGGGCTGTGTGAGACAAATGCCTGAAACAGCAGCAGATACCTGTGTGTCTGCCAGTCCTTGTGGAGACTGGCAGTCTGTGCCTTGCAGAGGAGACTGAGCACTTTGCTTAGGAATTTTGGAAAAGAAATCACTGAGATGATTTGATATAGATAGATGGTGGGAATTGGTAGGAATGGTAGGAACGACCACTATTTAAAAATAATAGTCAAATGTGTACATGCCTAGGCAAAAAGGTTTGGATGCAGGTAAATTTAGTTTTGAATTGTTTATGTATCCTACCAAATGAACCTCACCTCCCGTTTAATGCAATAGAACTTCAGCAGTAATTCTGTAAAATAGTTAACTGGCAGAGACAGGTGGATTTAAGTCCTTATTTACTGTTCTGTAGCAGACTGGAAAACACAACTTTTTTAGCACAAGAATAATGTGATTTGAGATAAACCTAAGACAAGATCCCAAGAAAACTGGGCAAGACATATTTCAGTGATGAAATGACAGTGCTAGCATCAGTACACACAAAATCTCTTTCCTTCGTATTTTCTTTAACTGCAGGATTTGCATTTGACAGTTAAATGCTCTAATTTTGCGAGACTCACTTGCTTTATTTTCCTCTTTTTAGAGAAATTCCTGCTCTCTGATCCCATTCCTGAGGAATTCTAGATGTATTACTGTACTTCAATGTCCATTGCTAACTGTTCTTTCAAATGTTCTGTCCCTGAGACGCTTCCAAACTTGGCAGTGAAAGAAGCTATTCCCAGATTCTTCTGCTGATAAAAAATCTGGTCTGACAAAAACCTTTTTCTCTATTTGGCCTGTTTGGGGCCAGACCCGTAAATTGAAAAAGTGGGTGAAAATACGTGAGCTCAAAGTAGCCTGAGTTTCTCCTCAGCACTGCATAAGGAGGGGAAATTTGTGAGCTCCAGGTGTAGCAGGGGGACAGAAAAGGCTGCTACAGGGTGCAGCCCTTGCCAGTTTGTGCAAAGCGGTAATGAGGACCCAGGGCACTCTGCTAGTCCTGCCTGCAGGGTGGCAGTCTCTGAGCAACTGCAAACCCCTACAGCTGCTCTTCAATTCTCTCATTTAACCCTCTCACCCTTCTTCCCAACTAAGGGAAGCAGGAAAACAGCACCAGAAAAAAAACCCCCAGAATAATGGAATATTTTTTTGTTTGGTTGGGGTTTTTTGGGGTTGTTTTGTTTGTTTGCTTGTTTTTTGGGTTTCTTTGTTTTTTTGTTTTGGGGGTTTTTTGCTGTAGCCTCTCTGTCTTTGCATGAAAGTTAAATCAATAGGCTCAAGCACTGCACAAGAGAGAAGCAAGAACAGGTTTCTGTGATTGCACAGGGTCATTTCTGTCTATGTTTACTTGAGTTTGGGAAAAATCACACACAAAGACATTGATCGGTGCCCACAAATTATGTAAGAGAAATGCCGATAAAAAAATACACATTTTGGGCAAGGAGGTGGTGGATGTTTAAAAACAAAATCCACTCCCCTGTGAAATAACCTGGCATTACTTAATAGCAGATCTGTGCGTGAGCTTTGAATCTGGTGCTTCCATTTCCAGTCATGGTTCAAATCGAACTCTGGCTCATCTGACCCACACAGACCCTTGATGTTTGCCTGATTGAGAATGGAGCCACATCAAAGCATTGGCATTTACACAATTAACTATATGTGGTAAGCAGAGGTCTGCATTCGCAATTCACTGACCCAAAACTTGTAAAAAGCTGACGGCCCTAAAGACGGGCAGGTGATTTCATGCTGTCTTTGGGAGGCAGAAGCTCCCCATGGGGCTTATTTCCTGGTCCACTGAGGTCCCCATGGATGGTTCATTGCTGTTTCACCCCGTGGTAGGAGGTAACACCCTGCTCTTCCTTGAAAGCCACAGCCCTAGGTTCTCTTAGCTGACTCAACCACAGCTCCATAAGCACCGACATAATCAGTTCTATTGCTCAAATTGAAATTGTTCCAGCCTGTTTTATTTTTCCACACTAAGAGCGTATTTAAATTAATGTTGTTTGGCACAAACAGTAGTCGAACTAATTTCTTGCTCTCTCACAGCCTCGTTTGTGGTGCAGCATAGCACTCCGTGCTGTCTGCTGTGGCTGCTTCCTCAACAGACTGCTCAGTGGAGAAGAAAATGCTACCATCAAAGTCATCCCAGCGAAAACAGCAGTTTTCTTGAGTCTTCATCTACAAGGAGAAGCCAATCTTTTCAAGTGTTTGTGCATTGCTTTTCCACATGCAGCCTTAAACTGTAAGGGTTATAAAGGAGAAAATGAATTTTTCCTTCTACAGCATTAAGTTTAAGAAAGATGCAACTATGCAATACCGAAATTACCTCAGGAAAAAAATCTGGGAGTTTTTATATAACATTAAATAATAATTAAAGGCTAATGAACTTTCTTATCAGAAGGGACTATTCAGCCTGACTTCTCTGGAGGAGGACTAGTAGAGTCAGTTCAAAATAATTCTTGCCAAAATTCAAAATCTCTTGAATTCAATACCACCCCTCTTTTTTTTTCAATACTTAGCAGGTCCCCTGAGCCACCTTTTAAGTGAAAGTTTTTAAACTTGAATTTGAATGTACATCATATATCTTGGTCAGACATCCATTTTGGATGGACAGTACAATCACATGTGTGCGTGTACATATATATACATATATATATATATATACATGTACACCCCAAAATGATGGCAGGTTCATTCCATATGTTAGGCACAAATAAGACTGTGAAATTCTTATTTTTAACTGAGTGAAATAGCAAAAAAGCAGAAAATACTCGTGCTGATTCTGTGGATGTTATAATTGTGAATTGTTTTACTGAATGTGAGGTTACGTTTGAGGGTGTCTCTGCTTTGAGTTGAATCTTTAGATTACCTGTAAAGGCAGGTGTTTGTAACTAAAATCTTCACTATATCAAGCCCCAGATGGGTTTCTTGGTTGATGTATGTGATAGGAGTCATCTTTTATCCCTCTGTGTCCATAGACTATACAAGAATGATTTCCTGTTTCCTATCTCAAAACATCCCCACAAAAGATTCAGCAAGGCTGGCTTGTTTCCAAAAAGCATCCTCTGTGAGAATTAAAAGAGAATGTTTGGAACACTGTATAATAAAAGCAAACAAAATACAGCAGAAATAATTTTTGATCTCAGCAAGAACTGAAAGTGAAAATAAATAAAACCAAGTGCTGCTTACTGAAATTTCTCTGCAGTGTGCACAGAGCAGAAAATAAAATAATTTTGTTGGTTTTATTATCATTCTTGAAAGCACAACACAAAGCAGTGCTGATATGGTACAGGTCCATCTGCCAGCTGGGGAAGAAGAAAAGAAAAAGCAATTAAGAACATTATAAATTTGGTTTGTTGCTCTGGGCTGGAAAGATCCAGTTAAGCATTCTGTGATTCTGAACAGAGAATTACAGGAGAAAAGCCAAGAGAGAATTTCTCTTGATATTATCACTTGACCTGTTTCCAGTGCCTTGCATAGCTCTCCCAGCCAAGGATATATCTGTAGCCAAAACACCTGTGGCTCTCAAAGCTAAAATCTGGCAGTCCATGTATAAATCCACTCTCCTGAGGATGTGTGGGCTAAATACCAGCCTGGACAACCTACCCTTTCAGTCTGACCCTGTGAAAGAGCACCATCCTGCACACCTCACTGAAGACACCCAGCCCTGATTTCTAGAGCACGGAACTAGGTGACCATTTTGGCTTGTCCTGCCCCTTCTCCCATCACCTCCTTGACACAAATTTGCTTGATGTGTGAAATCAAGGAGTAAAAGTAACTCCTGCTCTACATAGGCAGTGAGAAATCTGTATATAAGGCTCAGAATTAATTGTCTTGCAAATGGTCTTGTATGTGTTGTCTCTTTGTCAAGCGTTCAATTAACCAGCACTGACTTTTTGTCTGGGGACAACACGGGCAAAGAACTGCCTTCATTGCACCTTTTGCCCTCTGGTTTTGGTAGTCTCAGTGTCCTTTCTGGGTGATTCTGCGCAGGATTCTGCAGAGGACTCTAGTGGTATGCACGTAAAACAGCAATGGGAAATGAGTCTGTGAGAAATGAATCTAGACCACATTACTCTTTAGCGCATCAGGCAGCTGGTACAGGTCCAGCCAGACACAGCTCCCTTGAAACCAAAGCTTATCTTTATGTGTCACTGTAATCTGGAGGAAATGAACACAAGAGAGCTCTGAAGTTATATCTGCTTTATAGCATCTGTCCTTGCAAACTGATGGTGTAGAATAACCCATCTCTCTGACTCTCCTTCTGGTTCCACTGTTCCCAGAGCTACCGTGACATGGTGCCCTACACAAATCTGTGAAGCGCAGCCCATAAACCCGCTACCACCGCCTTAAAACCATTGCTTTGCCACGAGCAGGTCACCCTGAGCCTGCACTAATTGTTCTGAACTGCAGTTATTTTTGAAGGCAGCGTGACTCGTTTTTCCATCCCCTTCACATCTCGCACCTGCTTGGTGTGCAGCCAGGGGCTCGCACACGGACAGCCGCCCTGTGCCAGGGCGCGGATCTGCCACATCTGCCAAGCTACCAGCAGGCACAACTGTACCACCGGTGGGTCGCAGCTTTGGGCAGGAGCGAGGCAGTCACCGGTTTGTAATTTAAACAGCTCTGGTGGCTGGAAAAATGTCAGGCCAATGTAGGCTTGGTAGTGCCTCACAGGCGGACTCTGGGATCTACCCTGGGTTGGCTTAGTTGTTCTTGTTTTCACGCTCATCGACAGAGCTCATCAACAACAAATTCACGCTGGCCAACAATGGTGGCCACAGCACAGGAGCCTGGCAACAACCTCCGCTGGTATCAGCCACCCAAATCAGCAATAGCTTGGAGAATGCCGTGTGCTGAGAACCGAGAATCAACCTGCCAGCACTCAGCGGAGCAGGTGCAGGCTTCAAGACGGATATTGCTGCAATCTGATGTGAAATTTGTGCCAGATTATCTCCATTCATTAAGTGAGAGAATAGAAAAAAATGGCCATTTTAATAAGGGTGGAATTAAACTTGAATACAGAAAAAATCAAACCAGTTGTCTAAATAGAATAAATCTTTTATAGTGTTCCCAGTGGTTTTTAAATCATTTCCAGCTAGTTCATGATTGTGTGGAAGCTTTTTGTGAAAAGCTGATCTTATCTTACTGCAAGCATTTCGCTCCTGTTCTGTGGGGAAAAAAATGTTTGGTTCCGTTTGTAGAATGAGGTTAGAAATACAATTTTGTGGCAAAATGGGGGGATTCTTGAAACAGAGCAGTAATAAAGAAACCTCAGAGAGAGAAGGGGGAAAAAGGTTATTAGTTCTCCAATAAAGGATCATTTGACTCTGGAAATGTTGACTTGCTCTCTTCTTTTCTGTGGCACTGGGGAAACCAGAATTGTTTTTTAAATATAATGATACAAATTGGAAATAAATTTCAAAGGTAAACTTAGAAGTAGATATTTAAAGAGTAATGTTGTACCTTTGAAATGGTAAGTTTAATTAAAAGACAGGTGTATCCATAAGTGTTGTAAAAAAGCAAAACCTGGGTAAGCACTCATAACGCCTCTCAAATTTGGTTTATTCCTGTTATGAGAAATGGATGAGCCTTCCTCATAAGAGGCTTTTTCTTACTTTCTCCTTCACTGGGCTGCCTGTTTTCTGAGAGATTGTCAACCCTACAGGCACTTCGAATGATGCAAGCATAATTTTGGAAGGATTTTATTTCATTGTCTCTTTTGTAATTTTGCCTATTAATTTAACTTGCTGTTTAAAACCTGATTAAATGCATCATTAAACATTTTACTTTACTTACAGGATAGATGCCACTATTTCCCATTTAGCAAATAATGAACTGAGGCACAAAGTGTGTAGCTGAAACACGTGATGCACCTATTAAGCACAGAGTAACCTGTAGTTCCTGAGAGAGAAAGGATCTGACCTTTGGCTGATGCTGTCTTCAGAGGCTGAGAATCACATGAAAAATGGGTCACTAGAAGAGGTGGGAATGATCTCAGGAGCTTAGGAGTAGGGTTTGGATCTGAAAGCCGCTGAAGAGAATGCAAATGTTCTGCTAAAGCCTGAGTGGGTTGCTTGAGGTCCGCACCATTTCATCCATTTCAGCAGAATATAATTTAACAGTTTCTAGAGGAGTTATTTGAACGGAAATAAAAGGCATCTCTTAAAGCACAAAATCCTAAAATAATAAGTTTTATAAATTAATGCTTCAGCCAGTTCAGCATTGAGTCTTGAATAATATTTCACTCATAAATAAACAAGATAGTATTTCTGCAATATTATTTGTGTGGAAAAAAGATAGACTATTTAGAAAAATGTAAGAAAATCGTGCTAACTGATGCAAAGATGCAATTTGACCCTGAGATTGTGAAAATACTTCTCCTTATGTTATTTTATTAATTCCCAATGGATGTAGGTTTAAAATGGAGTGCTGGTTTATCTCATGGAATTTAGCATAATGAAGAAGCACAAAAAAACCCCAGTTTGGTTGTCTTCCATTTTAATGTTCCATTGGTTATTTGAGAGTTTAATGTTTGAACAGGTTGTTATGGTGCATTGCTTCAGTGACCTTAGTGCTTTGATTTTGTAGTAAATTATATTCCAAGAATGCTTCCATTTTGCCTAAATTTGCTAATTTTTAGAATTCATTACATTCAAAATGGTCTCTCACTTGAGCAAGAGACCAATAATTTTATAGCAAATGAAAATCAGTTATTTATTTGAGACACTAAAAATCTAAGAATGTATTTATTGTATTTGTATGTAACCAACTCAACTGCTCTCAAATAAATGTGAATATTGTGAGTAGCTTTTTGTTGTTCCTGTTTTTCATCTCAAATGATTATTTCAAGCATCAGCCACTTATTTCCTTAATTCTGTTCCAAAATCCAATAACTGAAATAAAACTATGTTCCAAAATGATAGCAGAAATCAATATCCAGATCTATGAGTGGATGCTCATTGACACAGCCAATATCACTTTCATATTACCGTGATGTTGGTCCAGATGCTCACATGTCAGTTGCAGGCATTGAGGAGTTGGGTTGGGAAGCTCAAGCAGTTCAGGAGCAACAGTATTTAGCAGGCTCTGGAGTGACTGTAGATCCATGAGGTTGTTT
The DNA here is from genome assembly GCA_013400675.1 of Oxylabes madagascariensis. NCBI lineage: Eukaryota > Metazoa > Chordata > Aves > Passeriformes > Timaliidae > Oxylabes > Oxylabes madagascariensis. Next base: position 53,415 of record VYZR01014192.1, read on the forward strand.
ATGACCTATAACTTCAGCTCCACTGCTTGGTGTATGTTCCTACCATGCACAAAATCCCATCCTCAATCGTTACTTGAAAATTATCCTTTGTACACAAGGACTGTGTGGGCTCCATTAGGGATTTCTGAGGACTTAAAGGAACACAAAGTCCAGTTTCTGTTTTCTAGACATTCAATGTTTCTGAAGGAAGAAGAAATGTAATTTGAAACTCTGTTGTTCCATTTATAGATGACCTAATATCACAGGTTGGGTGTATACAAAATTTTATTATGTTCCATGGCTGGTAAATAGCTCTTGGTCAGATCTGGGTGTATTAAAGTTCTTGGTTGCTTTATGAATGTGAATGTAAATGGCAAAACTCATTTTATGAGCTTCATTATTTCTGGAGTGAGGCTTCTCATACAGCTTATTAATGTACCTGATTTTTATTATCTTTTCCTCAATAAAAGCCTGCTTCTTAAGAGGTATTTTGACACTGAGGTTTAATGGCATTTAAAAAGATGACAGAGCCAGGCACAGAAATTGCAAGTCATATGTATTAAATTGTTCAGTCATGAAAAGATCATTCCATCCTAAAAATGAAATCTCTCCTGTTCTTTTTCCATTTAGGTTTTAGTTTTTGCTCTGGTAGTTTGAACATAATACTCTGGATAAAATAATTTCCTTTTGCTTTTAGGAATGAATTTTTTTTTTTCTGCTTGTCTAAAAACTAGAAGAGTGAGAGAGACAGCAGCCAGAGAACTGCAAGAAAATTTATGTTTTTCAAGCACTTATGAAATCTGTATCAATCAATTTGATAAAACAAAGTCTTCCTGCATGAATGCCCCTAATAGTACATTACTCTATGGATGGCTATTCCTTTATTTGTACAAGCCACTCTGCCTTTGAAAACACACTGGATCACCGTACTGGTATACAATTTGACTAGGTGGCCTTCCAATTCTGAAGGAAAACCAGGTCAAACTTCTTATTGTCAAGATTCTACTGGCTTCTATTCTTCTCTGCCTCATTGACTTGAGTCAGTAATTCAGATAAGACTTCTTCTGTGGATTTATGTAGAGTATTTTATCNGGCCAGGACTACTGCAGAAATAATTGCAGAAACGAGATCCTGAACTTGTGTTTGTCACTTGAACGTTTTTATACCAATTCTTTCTCTTGCTCTTCATTGAGCAAGAACCTGTCACCACTTTTCAGAAAGCAAAATCTATTATCACTCCATAAGATGCATTGCTTATAATAGCTATCCTCTTGGAATTTCATTAGAGACATTTTACTCATTTTTCCTACAGTGTCTTCTTTTCATCTTCTTTGCCAAACTCCGTGGATGGCAGACGCTTTTCAGGATTAATGAATAGTGATAACATCATTAGTCACTACCTCAAGATCCAATAATCATTTAAAGGAGTGATGTGAAAGTCAATAGGTAAATGAGAAAAGGCTTTTAAATTGCTTCCTGTCTCTAACGAGTCAATAAAGGCCCTCAGTGACTTCTTGAGAGGGAAATGGAAAGAGAAAGCAGTGAGTTAATTAATTGACGCATAATGAAGTCAAGATGAGCATCCCCCAAGGAACTGATGCTCAGATTAGGAAAGCGGCAGATGATGGTGTTCCCTGGCTTTGTTCCGAGCCCCATCCTCATACCAGCTACACTGAGGACACTGGCTCTGGCCCAGGGGAAGGAAAAAGAGCTCGTGAATGCCTTTCAATAGCAACTTTAACAGAATTTAGGTGTTATAAGCACTGTGACCCAGACAAGGGAGTTATGGAAGGGATAACGACTGTTTGGTGCTTTGGTACCTTTGGTACCTTTGGTGTCAGCATGAAGGCTTGCTATGGCAGCACAAGCAGACCCTGCATGGACTCAAATGCTTTTCTGATGACAAGAGAGAGCTAGGAGCAGGGAAGGAGGCTCAGAGTGACTAACGTGGACATTGCTGGAAGGTGCTGGGCAGACACCCTTCACAGGATCATGGAATCTTTTATGCTGGAAAAGCACGCTTAGATCATTGAGTCCAACTGTTGCCCCAGTACAAGCAAGCCCACCATTAACCCTTCTGGTGAAGAAATTGTCCCTAATATCCCAAGTGAACCTCCCCAGGCACAACCTGAGGCCGTTTCCTCTTGTCCTGTCCCTGTTCCCTGGGAGCAGAACCTGACCCGCCCTGGCTGCACCCTCCTGTCAGGGAGTTGTAGAGATAGAGAAGATTCCCCCCGAGCCTCCTTTTCTCCAGGCTGAGTCCCCCCAGCTCCCCATCTGCTCCTGGTGCTCCAGCCCCTTCCCCAGCTCCATTCCTTTCTCTGGACACGCTTCAGCCCCTCAATGTCCATCTTGGCCTGAGGGGCCCGAAACAGATCCCAGAACTGGAAGAGCCTCGGCAGTGCCCAGCACAACAACACAGTCAGCAACCCTATGGCCTCAGGAGGCGGCTCGGGCCCTGCGCAGCGGACGGGGGCCCTCTAGTGAGGGGCGGTGCGGCCCCGGCTCCGCCCCGGCCCGGAGCAGCCATGGCCGGCTTGGAGCCGCTGTACGCCTGGGCAAGGCCCGCCATCTCCCGTCCGCAGGACGCCCTGGTCTGCGGCATCCACTGGGAGCTGATCCGGCACGGCTACCGCTGCCTGGGTACCGGCGACCAGGTACGGGCCGAGCCGAGCCGCGCCGCCGCGGAGGCCTGGTAGGCCGCGGTGAAGCCTCGGCCTTTCCTAGCGCCGCTCGCCGGCGCCGTGCGGCCGAGCCGGGCTAGCGCTCCGGGGCCGGGAGAACCGGGCGGTGTTGTGGGGCACTCAGGCCGGGTCCGAGGGGTCTCATTACTGGTGTGGAGATTGGGCGGCTGCGGGGCTGGGGGGGAGTCCCGGTGCTGTAGGGGGGTCCCGCTCTTGGCATAGTGGCGGTACTGAGAGGATCCCGGTAGTGGAGGTGCAGAGGGTTCTGATGCTGCGGGTGGTCTGTGGGATGTCGCAGGACGGGAGATCCTGATGCGATCAGTNTTTCTTTTCAATATACTTTTCATTTGCAAAAAAGTTCTCTACATTTTAAATGTATGCATGTATTTAAGCTGACATTGATTTTCATAATGAACATGAAAATGTAATAGACGTAGCCAGCTCAAGCTCATTACTGTGCTATTTAAAAAGCTTTCATAACCATATTTATGCTAAAATAAATATTCTCTTTTTCTTAACAACCTGCAATACATACAGACAGCGGTATGCTCTTGCTATAGGCAGAGGAAGCACCAATTTTTCTGATGACCTGAAGGTTTTCACCGTGTAGACACGGTTTCAAAAGGACTGGAGATGTAGCCCTGTGGAGAGCACAGATTTTTCCGCCGTGTATAGAGCAGTGTAAACTTCATGCATGTGTTCTCCTCTTGGAAACGTCTGTCTGGTTAACACATGTTTTCTAGCCCTGAAATGCCGCACTTCTGCAATATGTTCTCAGCATAACTCTGGAAGAGTGCCTGTGTGAATGGAGGCGCCTGCAGTGAAGGAGTAATGTGATCTTCAGAATAGATTAATATGAATGGGAGCACTTTGGAAGCAGATATCGGACAGACTTGTGAGGGATTTTCATTCCATTTGCAGGAATTGTTTGTAGTCATTACTCATTTTCCAGGGTGTTGCACCACTTAATGTAAAAGCCTATCTTTCTGCTAGAGGACGGGCTTGTGAGAGGATTTAGTCTTGTACAGTAAGCAGCATGACTTGCTTTTCTCTCTGGTGGTTTTAGGGTGGTCTCTAGGTTCTTATCATCTGGATGTATGAATATGGACTGGCCAGTCAGCTTCTTGCATTGTAAGGACAGATGTAGTTAGAGCAGTGAAGATCATCTTATTTGTGTTTAGACTGAGAATATTCTTTAGAAGCCCTGGAAAACCGCTGTGAAAAGGGAAACAGGATCACAGAATCAACTGTTTTGGGATAGACTTCATGTACCCTCTGCCCGACTTCTTGCTGAAGGCAGGGTCATCTGTGAGTTCAGGCTCAGAGTTTTACCCACGTGGGTCTTGAACTTTCCGAGGCTAAAGAAGCTCTCCAGGCAGTCTGGTCTCCTGACTGTCCTCAGTGAAATTTCTTTCCCTATATCCAGCTGGAATCTATTCTTTCAATTTATGACTCCTGCCTCTCACTCTCCTACTGTGCATCATTGTGAGGAGCCCATCTCAGCTCCCTGATCACCCTCCAGGTAGGCAGGGCCAGGCTGCTGTGAGACCCTCCTGAAGCTTTACCCAGGAGGTATTTTACCCAGGCTGATCAAGGTCCTTTACCCAGGCTGACCAAGCCCAGCTCCCTTCAGCTCTGCTCGCAGGACAAGTCCTCCACCCCTGACCAACTTGATGGCCTCCACTAGACTTTTCCAAGTTTGTCAATAACTTTAAATACCAGGCCAGGACTACTGCAGAAATAATTGCAGAAACGAGATCCTGAACTTGTGTTTGTCACTTGAACGTTTTTATACCAATTCTTTCTCTTGCTCTTCATTGAGCAAGAACCTGTCACCACTTTTCAGAAAGCAAAATCTATTATCACTCCATAAGATGCATTGCTTATAATAGC
>VYZR01014192.1:67434-87233 GCA_013400675.1 Oxylabes madagascariensis
GTTTACACCAGGCAGTGCAGAACTTATTACCCACATCATTACGGACCCTCTGTCTCAAAGGGAAAGTGTCTTGTGAAGGTTGGTGTGGAAGGAAAAAATGATATTTCCAAACGGACAGTCTAGGTAAAAACAGATGAATGGAGAGTGAGCCAGTTCCTCCCAGAAACCTGGGTGGGTAATAAGTGCATTCTCCTGTGCATGTGCCAGTAACTGTTCTACCTGTGTAAGTAAGGAATGGTAAGGTTTTTTGGTGGATATAGGACTGAGGGCTGCATTAAAAGGGAGAAGGGAGGAAGTAATTCTGCCTAGCATAATTCACGAGGGACTCTGTTCTATTTTTTTTGAGCATATCTGGCAGTGCAGATGTGGCTGGCAGAGGGTTGTGAGTTTTTTTCACAGAATCACAGAATATTCTGAGCTGGAAGGGACCCACAAGGATCATCAATCCCAACTATTAAGTGAAAGGCCCATAGGGGGATCAAACCCACAACCTTGGCATTATTAGCACCCTGCTCTAACTGAGTTAATTTCAGTAGATTTGTGTCTTCTAGTATACTTGTTAATTTCTACTCCTTAACCTCAGCTTTCTATGGATATTTGAATGTTCTGTTTCAACAAACACCTGTTTGTGACTCTTTTATCCAGTCTCGGGTGAGCATTTTGGGTAGTTATTTGAAAAAATCCATATGTAGAGAATACTTAAGACTGAAAACAATCTCGGTTTCTCCTCTTTAGCATTTTTATCAGCTACATTCAAATAGTACTTTAGGCAAAAAGAAATCTGCCCAAAGGGTTACTGAAACAGCATCGCTGTCAAAAGCGGATGAGTGCCCTTAGCACGGCCAGGGACAGATGGGCCACGATGCCTGGTCCTGAGCTCTCCTTCTCATTGAGAGGAGCTGGCTCTGCCTCCACATGTTCACATTCCCCTGGACCCATGCACAGACCAGAGAGACCATTTCAATTAACCTTGTGTGGCACTGCCACACCTGCAGGACTGAGACGCCCTCCCACATGCACGACAGCAGAAAACAGGGGTGTTCTACTATTTCCCATCATTTTGTTGTTTTTTTTGAAAGTCTCTTCAAATCATGCATACACATCAGTCCAGCAATAAAGCCCCAGCTACTGATGGCTGTTTCTGCCTGAACACGAGCCTATCTCCCAAGTGAAGGTGGCTGTGACATGCCAGCCAGAGCGTGGTGTGGGCTGATGTGTTGAATACCTATCACTTCCCTTAGACTAATGCTGTGTGTCACTAAATATTCCAGCCGTCTCCCACACTTCTAGAAGCAATTTCCACTCTGTTAAGTCCTATTGTTTATGATGCCCAGGAAGCTAGAAACAGGCTTCATTTTACTCACAGTTTAGCAATCGTCACCAATCTACCATTTGGGTGTGTTAATAAATTAAGGCTATTGAATCAGATTCTGCTGGCAGCTATTTGATGTCAAATCCTGAATTTACAGCTGTAATTGATGTTATCCAGGAACTAAAAGTTTTTCACTTCGAGTTTTAACTCTGTATATTTCAGGCTGTTTTAAAGATTCAAAGTTTTCTAGAAGTAGCCAGGGGTGGCTGCTAGGGCAGATGTCCCATAGGATAACTTCTCCAGAGGACAGTTTGATCTGCTCACTGTACTATGAAATTCCTTGCATGGTGAACTGAGGAGCTTCTGTATGAGAAGGGATATCAGCTAAAATTATAGTAGCTCTGTTTTGTTCTCCATAATTCGGGTCAATGGGCTTTCCGTAGAAGAGTACTACATTTTTTCCCAGATTCCCAATTTCCTATGGAAACAGTGACCCCTTTCCCTCATACACCTGTGAGTCCAAAGTAGAGTCCTTGTGCAGCAAGAGTAAGGAGAAATCCAAGTGGTTTTTTCAGATTTTTCTGTACTTGGATGTATTCTGGCTATCCCACTCCTGGTTCCCAGGTGAAGGGTATTAAACATAGGGACAGGGCTCCCCTGAGAGACAGTTGTGCTACAGAGTCTCCCTTATGTGTCTGGGGGTGCTCTCACTTGGAATGCCTTGCATTCATTAATTTAATTACATAGACTCAGCCAAAGTGCCCACAAAGTGCTTGGGAAGAGCTGGATGTGGAGAAAGCACTGCTGGGTTGAGTGGTGCAGTGTGTGCCCGCTTCACCCAGAGCACAGAAATGAAACCTGCAACAAGCATGGTGCAGTTTCCCCTTTGGAAAGACTTGAGAGCTTGTCCCAACTTTGGACTTGAGAAAGTCCTGTGTCCAATAGTGGGGATGCCAGAGGCTTTTGATTGTGTTGCTTACTCACTGAGAAAGGGCTGCTCTAACCCTCCCCTCCCACCTCCAAGTCTTCCAGATTTTTAAATCCTTTTCTTTTTTCAGACGACCTTGTAATAAAGGAAAATCAGCTCTGCTGGGTTGTGTAGAATATTAAAACAATAGAAAACAAACAACCCCTAGATCACTCCATTCTTTAAGGAGCAGAGCCTTCTGTCCAGCCCTAATTTCAAAGCCAGTGGTTGATGGCAGTTTCATGATCTGCAAGAGATCTCTCCCCAGGGAGTCTCTTTTTGCTCCATCAGGATTATGTGTTCAAGACCCCCCGGTCCTCTGCAGTCTCACCCTGTGCTGCCAGCCTGCCCTGTTCTTCCACCACTGCTCACATCTGCCCCTGCTCCTGCAAGGTTTCCACACCATGAGCAAGGCAAATAGGCAGGAATCCATCCTGCCCACACACAGCCTTTTAAGAACACGTAACTTACAGCCACAAATCCAACAAATAAGGTCCCTAGTGCAGCAAGACACACTGAGACCTGTCTGGGCTAAAGCAAAATCAAGGTTGTCTCAAAACTCTTTCCACAGTACAGAGCATAGGCAGAGCCCAGCGCTCAAAGGCGTAACTCATTGGAGAAATTAGCCCATAAACTTATTTCTGATAGAAGAGGCTTATTTTTTATTTAATGTCAGTTTAAATAAATCACAAAGCACAGCAGTGAGGATTTAGCACTTGCAGGTCTAAACCATATTACTTAGTATTAACACAGAGCTTTCCTCATTCAGGAAAATGCTTTTGCTAACTTAATTCACTCTCAGCTACCTTCTGCATGTCACAAGGGAAGTCAGGAGCATTTAATATTCCTGCTGATAGGTAAGGCTGGACTCACACAGCCTTATTAGTTTCCCTCTTCCCCCACCCTCAGCACCCCTAGCCGAGTCAATATTTGCTGGTTTTCAGCCCATACTTGTAACCTGGAAGTCTTAAGCAGTGCAAGGGACACGATCCTGTCCCTTAGAAGAGAGCCGGCTGTGGTCCTGGCCAGGCAGCCAGGGAGAGGAGCTGAGGCTGTCGGCAAGTAAGGAACAGGTCTCAGCAGATGAGAGCAGTTCTAGAGGCTGAGAGCTGGGATGTGGAGAGGAGGATGGGGGGGAAGGGTGCTTGGGCTGAGGAGGTTCTTAGAGTGGCTGTTGGTCTTAGGCCTGAGGGAATTTGGGACAAATGCTGGTGGAAGGATTCGGGTACAGAGATGTTTAGACATTGTTTGAATTATCTTACTTACTGGAGGTATGTAAGGAAGGACATGGTAACAGGCTGGGGAAAAGGACATTAGGTCAGGCACGGGGCTGGGGCATGGGGATACCCAGTAGGTGTCCCTGGAGATGAGTAATTTGAGGTGTGAGGGGTAATGTTGGGAAAGGCCTTCAATCTAGGGAAGTAGGGGCTGATTTCCATGCTAGAAGAGGTTCAGGGTGGATGATGTTCCTGAGGAGCAGCTGCCCTTCACTGCACACCTGCCCAGTCCCTGCGTGCCACCACTGCTCCCTGCTCCCAGCAGGACAGGGCGCTCCCCACCAGCAGACACATACAGCAGGGAACAGGGACAAACAAGGGGCCAGAGAAGAGCACAGAGCCCATCCCTCAGCTCCGCGCCCCTCCAGTCACTGCTCCTGTGGGGTGGGTGCCACAGACCCACTGCTTGCCCACATCCCAGAAAAAAAGTCCCAAAGACCTGCGGGGGGATCTTGGGCATGAGGCGCCACGGGAGAGGTCACGGCTCATGTTGCTGCACTTCGCCTGGGTAAGGGGCTGCTCAGCACAAAAGGGAACAAACAAAGACAGCTACTCTAGCCCTTTAAACATTTGGGATCCTACTTCTAATGTATGTAAATATATCTGTGTGCCAGTGCTCCCCTTCCCTCCAAGCTGACACAACTCCTAGTTTCAATGGATTTCTCTGGTACACAGCAGACCTGTTACACACACAGTTTTACACCAACCAAATTTAGACTTATGTAGATGGCATTTGCTTTTGGAAAGGATAGTACCTGCACACTGGTGTTGATTAATTAATATATTAATTAATGAAAAAGATAATGATTAGTGCCTACTACTTCTGTAAACTAACATTTAAAAAGTCATGTTGTTATTGTAAGAGAAAGATATGTTATTTTAAAAAACAACTGCATAATATGTTTATTCAGCTAGATATTTTTACCATAAATCAATTGGAGAGTATACTATTTTTACTGAAAGTTTCTGTGTACTTACTTACAAAGAGTTAAATTTTCTTATTTAGAATTACTCAATTTAACTTCCTTATAAACTTCTCTTGATTAGTAGAGAATTAAAGATACCACAACCTACAGTTTTAAAAAGCTACTTAATTATAAATCCTTCCTGAAAGATCCCTGCATATATAAACCATGCTGTAATTAATAGCTAGAACAAATATTTTTAAATTTGCTCCTTAAAAGACATTGATTCTGTTCTGCATCTCTGCTCAAAATACAGTTTCATGTCCCATTGAAAATGACACTTTTTCTGGAAAGAGGAACAGAAACCTAACCAAAGAATTGACCCCAAAGTACATTTTACAAAAAGAAGCCATTTATTCACTCAAATATTCTGGACACAGTATATGCTGACACTTTCAATATCTCTAGGCTCAAACTGCTTGTAACATTTTGCTGTAAGTCTGAATCTAATACAAATGAGAGGCTGCTTTAATTTTTTTAAGGAGCAGTTCCCCTAGCTGCAAAGGCATTGAAGAGAGTCTGGAAGACACAATCTGTGTGATGCTGCTCTTTATTGTCACAGGTACAAAGTTCTGATGTGGCAATGTTGCACGTTTGGGTCATTGAACATTTACGGATCAGGAAGGACTTTTCAGTCTCTGAAATGGTTACAAATGTTTTTTGTCAGAACACACTCAATACAAGCAGTCTGATCTCAGTGGAGTCCTACTATTTTATTTTGGGTTAATAGCAATAAAGTCTTACCAACTGTTGATGGAGAAGCCATGGGGTTAATTTATATTCATGTTGGAAAAGCAAAGCAGTGCTCCCTCCCAACTCTGACAGATCTGCAAGTCCCTTCCATAGCTGATTGTCAGGTTGTCCCGATCTGTAGCTTAGCGCTGACAACAGCTCACAGTTTATTTGCAGCTTTGAAGCCTGGTCCTATAGTTTTTCTCTTCTGACAGGAGATGAATAAAGGTGTCACTGTGGGAAACTTTAATCCGGCTGCTATAAAAAGGATCATCTTTGCCTTCCCTTGAAAGATCCTCTAGTTCACTTCTGGAGCCTGCGGCTTTCCCCTCAGCAGAGTTTAGTTCCATCAGCTCCAATTCATGTTTGGCAGCTGTTTCTAAAACTCTCTGTTTGTTGTAATACCTGACAAAGTTGTTAATGATGGGATGGATGGGGAGGGCGATCGCTATCACTCCACAAAGAAAACTGATGGCGGCATTCAGTTTTCCTAGTGTTGTTTTGGGGTAAATGTCTCCATATCCAACTGTGGTCATGGTAATGATTGCCCACCAAAATGACTGAGGGATGCTTTTAAATAAAGTTTCGGGGTGACTTTGTTCCATGGTGTAACCTAGGGCAGAAAAGACAAAGATTCCAACAGCTAAGTACATGAGGAGCAGCCCAAGCTCCTTAAAGCTGCGTTTCAGGGCATAGGTTAGGGTCTGGAGCCCTGAGGAATGCCGTGCGAGCTTGAAAATCCTTGCGATCCTCATGATGCGCAGTGCCTGGACGGCCTGCTGGACATTGCTCAGCTCCATCAGCTTGGCTCCCAAGTGCGTCAAGGTCAGGCTGACGTAGAAAGGGAGTATTGCTAGCACATCAACAATGTTCATGAAAGAAAGGGCAAAGTGGAGTTTGTTGGGAGAGGAGATCAGCCTCAGCACGTACTCCATGGTAAACCAGCCTATGCAGGCAGTCTCGATGCTGTCCAGGGTCGGGTGCTCCATACGGTTCCCCTCTGCATCTACCACCTGCAAGTCTGGGATGGTCCCCACACACATCACAACAGAGGAGATCAAAATAAACAGAAAGGACAGTACGGCAATCACTCTAGCTGGGTAGGATGATTCTGGCTTCTCCAGAAATTTCCAGATGCATTTTTGGCACCTTTTCCAGCGACTTTCTGAGGCATCTATTCCCAAGTCATCCAGAATGAGTTGCACCCTTCGGGCTATTTCTTCCAGTTCCTCCTTTTTTTCACTTAGGTGAGCTTTGCAGCAGTCATCCAAAAATTTCAGATCCACTTTCCAAAATTCCATTTCATTCTTGAAACATATGGGGCATATTCCTTTCTTCATGTGAATTTCCCCAAAGTAGTACACGTCAATAATGCATTTGAAAGCATCTGGATCTCTGTCAAAGTAAAACTCTCTCTTTCCAGGATCATAGTCATCGCAGAGGGAGAATATGCTATCGTATCCCCCCGATAAACAATTGACCAGCTCTGCCAGCCGTGTTTCTGGGTACTGATTCAGGTTATCTCCGTAGAACACCTGCCTTACCCCACCGACATTGACCACAATCTCCATTTCTTCGCTTTTTTCTGACTCATCAGTGTCCACATCTGGAAACCTAGAGTCCCCTGCCATTTTATAATTGTATTGGATTTTGGTTGATTTTTAGCCCGTTGTTTGGTTTCACAGCTTTGTGGTTTTAATCTCTCATGAAAGCAAATCAGCACTGAACCAGCCCTGCTACAAATGTCACCGAACCGACCCGGAGTCTTGGTGGGAAAGGTTACTGACAGAAACCTGCGGTCGGGAAAGCCTGGTGAAGAATGCAACAAGCTGCAGGGAAAAGACAAGTCATCGGGCTGCTGTGCCTACAAGCAGGATATTAGAAAGCTCCAGCAGACTGGAAAGAGAAGAAACCATTTAATAAAACTCACCACTCTGCTCAGTGCTCGAGAGTCTTTTCAGGTCCCATTCTCTCTCTAAAAGTCATATCTATTCACAGCTTGGAAGTCACGGCAGAGAAATCAGTCCCGAGCTCTGGTTAACGCAACGTGCAGTGAGTGACAGCTCTCGGAGGCACGGGCGGCAGGGTGAGCCCACGGGGACTGCCGCCGCTTCTCCCTCGATTCCACGGATTTCCCTAGAAAGCTGCTTCTGAATTTTGTTTCTCCTTCCGTCTTCTGTTTACTTTAAGGTCTTCCAGGGTTCATCTGCTGACTCTCGCACATAGTCAGTCGGTGCAAACAGGCAGAGGAGAAACTTGTGCTTGTTTTCCCTTCGCTGTTTCCCAGCACAATAGGGAGCCCAGGCTGCCAGGAGTCCTTTCCAAACTCTACCCTCTCCTGGTGAAATACAGCAAAGCACCAGATGCACAGAAAGCGCTTCTCAGCTATTTATACGCCTGCCCAGTGGTACAAGGATGTGTTTCTATACTGCCAGGAACTTTAAGGAGTTTTTAAAACATTTTTTTTTTATCACATGCAAAGCTTAATAGTGTATAAAGTCATTCAGAGCTGCAGAGAGAGACGCAAACATTTTCTCCAGGCAGAAGGCAGAAGAAGCAATACTGTGTTTTGGGAATAAACGTATGGCATAAATCTTGCTCTCAGTGGGACTGGAGCAACTCTAGAGCATCTCTGTCCCGTGTCAGGACATTGAGTTAATCTGGATTTGTACTGGTGTCTTTGAGAAAGAAGCAGGGACCATAAAGTTTCTGTTGCAGATGTGGAGGAAAACTTCCCCTGCACTCTGTGAACGTTTTCCAAAGCTCTGGGTCCTCAGTTTTAGCCACATTTCTGTGACCTGTAGTCAGCTGAGCCTGAGGAGGGTTTGAGTAATTTACATCTATGATGATCTCTCAGTGACTGCTCCTTAGCAGAAGCAGTACTTTGTACTACATCCAGCCCTTTAAAAGAAGAAGTAGAATAACAAGAATTTCCTTTTTACTTTGTTTTCTCCGAATTCCAGGATTTGATGAACATTTTTCCCTAGACCTCTACACACAGAAAACCTACCACCCTGCTCTTTCGTTATTAAATCTGACTCTAAAGTTCATTTCAGGGGGTCCAGGAAAACCCACAGTTCATAAGTTAACTGTTTCTGGCCACAGCAGAATGATCTGTACCAGCAAGTTATTATCTTTTCCAGTTTACTGGCTTCTGAAAAGCTTCTTGGTAGAGGGGAATAGAGAAGGGCAAATCCAGCGGGCTGTTTGCTTCTCCAGGCTCATGTCCATCCTGGGAGAAAGGTGAGATCTGTGATGTGCCTGCTGTCCTCCTGTTGGTGTCACACAGCGAGGGGGACCCTGGTGAGGACACAGTGCCCCTGCTCCACTGTCTCAGAAGCCTATGGGTGATTAACAAGAGGTGCACCAGACCTCATCTTGACATGGAGTGCGCTCATAGCATCACATGCCCAGGAAAAGGGAATATCAGGTCCCAGGAAGAGAGTAGCACCTATTAGTCTAACCTGAGTCATCCTGTGAATCTCTGGAGGCCAGTGTCACCTTCATGTGCTCCTGAGCGTGCTGCATAGTTTGGGTATAATACAAGAAGTCCCTTGAATTTTTTTCCAGGCACATACAAATTTAATGAGACTTGCAAGCTTCTTGTGACAAAAGAAATACTTTGGAGACCTGGAAAAACCCTCAGTTTTTTGGGTTCATCAATAAATAATTACCCACCTGTGGCTTTCCTGCTTACTAACTAACTTGATTCTAGCAAAATAAAATTTAAGATGCCAATAGCAGTGACATGCTTGCACGGGGGAAAATGCAGATGGGATTACTTATCCAATCTTGCAAAACAAAATCAAGATCTGGAAAAGTTAGGCTTCAAATTCTGTCACGCTGCATGAGCACAGGGAAACATATTCTGTAGATTTAAATCCTCAGATTTAACCATCTCAGATCCTACTTTCTTTGATCAACAATTCATTCCAGTGACCTTTTGGCTTTTCTCTAGGTAATGATAAGAAATCAATGCAGAGTCCAGCATGATCAACACAGAAACCTTTGTTTCCAAAAAGGCTTTTATCCCCCTCTTCCCCCTCCCTGTCCATTTTACAGAACAAATACCTACAAAAAGGCAGACAGGATATTGTTCCATTTGAAAGGTGAAATCAGCTCCTTTCAGATGATAAATCTCAGCACATTCTCAAAAGGTTGAGAAGAAACTATTTTTGAAATGCCAGATCAGTCCTTATAAAGACTTTACTTAGTGTGGCTGCTAAAATCCTTGTGCTTTATTCTCCCTCGTCTTGCACCTTTTCAGAGTTCTTTACACCTTTCAGTGTGCCTGTGAAATGTTAGAGATCTGGTAGCATTTTAAATCCACTTGGGCAAATGCAAATGATCCAAAGAACGGTCAGGGAAATCATAATGAATTAAACCCTTGTTTTTGTAGCTGAAAAGAGTGACACAGTCTTGCTTGATGAATGTTTTATATCACATGTATCACAGATCAGCAAACAACAGGAGCAGAAAGAATAATTTGCAGCAAATAATTTATTTCACTAATTCATTTTTCATCCATGAAAAGAAAGCTTCTCTAAACTAAAAATTTCAGTAGATAATTGTTGCCCTGTAATTCATTTATGACCAGATTGCTGCAATTATCAGGGCTCCTAAATTCTACTTCTGTCGTCTGTGAGAACAGGTCAAGCTGTGCTGTGTCTGCTGGAAGCGATATGTGCTGGCAATTGAATTCCTACAGACCCAACAAGAAATACAGAGCGGGCTTTTTTCTGCGTTGGTGCTTTGGCTCAGAGAACAACACATGGATTTGAGCTGACAGTTGTGTTAAGTTTTGGCTGCGGTTCAGACAGGCTCCTTCAGGGTGGAGGAGGAGGAGGAGGCCCAGCCGGACACCAAGCCCTGCAGCCCCAGAGAAAGGCTCCTGGGATGCTGGGCAACCCCACCAAATGCAGCCCCAGCAGGGATGCCCAGCGTGTCCCAGGGTGGGGCTTGAACCCCAACAGGGCTTGCTCCACAAAGCATAGGTGGAGCTCAAAGTGAGTCGCAGTGACACTGGCTCCTGATGAGGGATGTGGGTGCCACAGAGCGCTCACAGTGGAGCACAGGGTGCACATCCACAGCAGCCCCCAGGGGATGCTGACGTTCAAGGTTTGGCTCCCTTGTTGACCGCTTTTTGGGAACGGACGTTTACGCCTGAGTGGCTTTGTGCCAGTCTGGGAAGAGAGATTGCTCCTCTTGAGCTCTAGTCTGGCACATACCACATTCCTGAATCCCAGCCAGCACCCCTGTCCTCCTGTCAGATGCACGGAGCTGCTCCCCACGGAGCTGTGGGCAGCAGTACCACATGAAGGACTGTGAATGGGTTAGGAGCCAGCCTTAGGGAGATAAGATTGGATTCCACTTAGAGAAGGGTGCTTAATACAGAGGCAGGACTTGGATAGACTCTCTGCAAGCAGGCTGTGATGCAGTCAGCCCCTGCCTGCACTGAGCACAGCCCCGCCTGAAGTTCCTGGGACCGTCTGACCTCTTCCTTCTCCCAAAATCATGGGCAAGCTCAAGAAAGTTTAGGGCTCTGGCTATGATCCAGCTGTCCAAGTAAGAAACAGCTAAAGGATGTCTGGCACAGATCTAGCCCATGTTGACCAGCTAACATGGACATTTCCCAGCCACCACGTGGCCATCAGAGACCATTCCCAACAGAGCACTTGCAGGCAGCACCAGATCAAAAGGACTCCTTAAAAGAGACGGAGACCAGTTGTCAGTTTGTCTCAGTGCCCANAATTCATTTTTCATCCATGAAAAGAAAGCTTCTCTAAACTAAAAATTTCAGTAGATAATTGTTGCCCTGTAATTCATTTATGACCAGATTGCTGCAATTATCAGGGCTCCTAAATTCTACTTCTGTCGTCTGTGAGAACAGGTCAAGCTGTGCTGTGTCTGCTGGAAGCGATATGTGCTGGCAATTGAATTCCTACAGACCCAACAAGAAATACAGAGCGGGCTTTTTTCTGCGTTGGTGCTTTGGCTCAGAGAACAACACATGGATTTGAGCTGACAGTTGTGTTAAGTTTTGGCTGCGGTTCAGACAGGCTCCTTCAGGGTGGAGGAGGAGGAGGAGGCCCAGCCGGACACCAAGCCCTGCAGCCCCAGAGAAAGGCTCCTGGGATGCTGGGCAACCCCACCAAATGCAGCCCCAGCAGGGATGCCCAGCGTGTCCCAGGGTAGGGCTGGAACCCCAACAGGGCTTGCTCCACAAAGCATAGGTGGAGCTCAAAGTGAGTCGCAGTGACACTGGCTCCTGATGAGGGATGTGGGTGCCACAGAGCGCTCACAGTGGAGCACAGGGTGCACATCCACAGCAGCCCCCAGGGGATGCTGACGTTCAAGGTTTGGCTCCCTTGTTGACCGCTTTTTGGGAACGGACGTTTACGCCTGAGTGGCTTTGTGCCAGTCTGGGAAGAGAGATTGCTCCTCTTGAGCTCTAGTCTGGCACATACCACATTCCTGAATCCCAGCCAGCACCCCTGTCCTCCTGTCAGATGCACGGAGCTGCTCCCCACGGAGCTGTGGGCAGCAGTACCACATGAAGGACTGTGAATGGGTTAGGAGCCAGCCTTAGGGAGATAAGATTGGATTCCACTTAGAGAAGGGTGCTTAATACAGAGGCAGGACTTGGATAGACTCTCTGCAAGCAGGCTGTGATGCAGTCAGCCCCTGCCTGCACTGAGCACAGCCCCGCCTGAAGTTCCTGGGACCGTCTGACCTCTTCCTTCTCCCAAAATCATGGGCAAGCTCAAGAAAGTTTAGGGCTCTGGCTATGATCCAGCTGTCCAAGTAAGAAACAGCTAAAGGATGTCTGGCACAGATCTAGCCCATGTTGACCAGCTAACATGGACATTTCCCAGCCACCACGTGGCCATCAGAGACCATTCCCAACAGAGCACTTGCAGGCAGCACCAGATCAAAAGGACTCCTTAAAAGAGACGGAGACCAGTTGTCAGTTTGTCTCAGTGCCCAGAGACATCCTGGGCAGTATAAACCTGCTGATACTCAGTGTAACCCTCTCACACGCTTCTGTGGTGTCGTATTTGGGTTTTAAATGACACTCGCAGTACTGAACCTGTGATAGATCCAGCAAGAGATCTCAGCATTTAACACACCACTTATTTCACCACTTATTTTCAACTAGATGCAGACTATGGAGAGCCACTCAAGACAAGAAGATGTCATCAAAATGTACTGTAGAAAAGTCAATCAGGGACCTAAAGGAGGATGGGGAATGGAAACATCTTATTCTTCCTCCCTTCCTTGGGGCATTGTGGGGATAAAGTTTTCAGCCAGTTATTATACCCAGTTGCATGGACACTGCTTCTTCAGCTGACAGTACAAGGTTCTGCATGGAAAAAGTGAGACATTAATTTTGAAGAAATAAGGATTCTATAAAATAGTGTAGGTTTTAGCCAAATTAGCTGAAGTCAGTCAAAAGCATTGTTCAGAAGTCAATAGAGAACTGGATCCAGATAAGCCATAAATTATTGCTTGTCAATTTCAACCANATATAATTACTTCATGCCAATCACAAGAAATGGGAAGCAGATAACCTGGAAGCAAGGGAAGCAATGAATGATGTCATTCTGGACTTCAGAAAGAGCAAGTCATCCAGAGCAGCTATTCTGACTGCTTTACTACAGCTAGGTCTAGTAAGAGATTCAGGAAAGATTTTGCTGTAAGAACTCTTTAGGGTTTCCAAATCTAAGGAGGATTCTGCTGGTCAGTGCAGCAACATCACACTGGAAGATCCAGCACACCCTCTTTGGCAAATTAATTCAGCTACTGCAACATGCTGGTTTAGCCTTTATAGCTCAATATATCAAACCTGTTTTCAAATCACACCTTCTTTTATCCTTATAACACACTCTACAATAAAGTCAGCTGTTTCAACACATCAAGAACACATGGATTGCCTTCCCACGGGCACTGTGGCTCCCAGCACGGATGTGGTGGCACTGCCACAGCACCAGCACCAACCTCATGCACCTCCCCAGCATGTCCGAAGGGCAACACGGCATGACTTGATGTCACGGACTGTAACACCAGGGCCTCTGGGAGAGGAGGGTTGTGGGCACTGGCTGTCTCCAGGAAACCTTTGAGATGCAGTGGCAGCGGCTCATGGTCCCAGCACTGATGTGTGTCTTGTATGTGTAGCCATGAGCTACTGGAGTGAATCTGAGCTTCAGCATGAAACACGTCCATTGCCCACTGCTGCTATTTCTAGCAACAGATGAGTCTTTTAAATCCCTTGATATGGTAAGAGAAAGGTCCCTGTAAAGCTAGAGAAACAAATTGTCTACTTTTTTAAATGCATCTCTGTGCTTTGTATGATGTTTCTCAATACATTAGACTTCCTTCAGATTGGTATATTAAGAACAAGATACTGTGAAATGTCTGAACTGAGATGGATGTCGGGATCATAACAGATATGTTCGCCTTGCAAATCTGGTTTTATACATCTCTGTTTGCAGCATATTTACATATTTCTCCAAGATTATTATTTCAAAGTAGTTTTTTCCCAGTTTATTTCCCCCTCTCTTAGCTACTTTGTTCTTTTTTTTAAGTTCGAAATTTATACGTAGTCAGTTTATTGTATTAGATCTTTTAATTAATACCTTAATAAAGGGCTGGTAATACCTTGCTGCAAATTTCAATTGGCCTTGCTTTCCATTTGACTTTAATGAGTCAGTTTTCCTGTACAATTAGACCTGCCTTAAGTGACCACTCAGGAGAACAGCCAAATCTCTGATTCAATGTAAATTACTTTAAATAAGTAAAACGCAACCTTCACTTTAGGCAGCTAACAGATGGGTTCAAATTAAGCGTATCAGTGAGCCATGAATAGGATGGGAGTTGGAGATGCTGTAAAAGATTTAAGAACCTTGGCTTGTTTACAGCATCACTGTGTCTTGAGGAAGGACTGGAATTCTGCTTCTTGCTCTTAAACACTGTCACCAAAAGCTTTGAATGTTGTTGCACTTACAAAGAAAAGCAAAAAACAAGGTGAAAAGACTTAGTACAGTTGCAGAGACAATGACGTAGAAATTATAAGTTGCATATACATTGAGTATGGCCATGGTCCAAAAATTTGCATGTGCACTTGTAATTAGGGGCTGTATCTCCGTAAATAGGTACAAGGTGATTCAATGCAGTTTGCAAGGGTGATCTCAACTCCGGTATTTCCCAGCTCTGACTGTCTGCCTTTGCCTTTGCACTCCCACTGTTGACTTTTACCATGACTTGCTGTAAATAATCTCCTGCAGGACCCATGCCATGCTGGTGCTGCTGCCTGGAGCCAGCTTGAATGTGGGAGGCCCAGCAGAGAAATGTAAATGGTGCCGGGGTAAGTAAGCAGATAAATGTAATGGTACTGTAAGAGGGTCTTGCTGGTGGCTCTGGTGAAGTGATGGGCATGGCCTTCCCAAAGGTGAACATACCCAACCCTACCAAGTGGTATCATTAACAATAATTGACTTGAAGAAAAGACCAAGACCGTGGCAGCAGAGAGGGAGGTGCAATGGGCAGACTGTTCCCTAAGTTTTGGCAGCCAAGACGCAAAGACAGATCTAAGACTGATGGGGCAGAGATTTTTAATGTGGTTTTATGTGTTTTCTTCTAAAAAATTCAACACTGCAGCCCTCTACTGTGCTTGGAGTTTGAATGGTCATTAATAATGCTCTGTACAAGCTATCATTCCTAATTCTTTGAAAGAGGAGAATGTGTAGCAATTCGATGCATACCATTTAAAAATAGAAGTTATTTTTATATAAACTATTATTTTTATTGTTTCAAATCAAAATGAGGAATATCATCAAATAATTCATAGTAAATATGGTCTGAAGTACTCCTATATGTGCTCAAAAAAGAAGAATGTATATGTAATATTTTCTAGTGTGAAAAAGCTATAAAGAAAACCTGTTGGAAAAAAACCCAGAAAACATTTCATCAGTGTGTTGAAACAGAAATAAAAAATAAATACTTTCATTGATTCTAGAAAACATGGCAGCAGAAAGAAAAATACAGGTTTCAGCAAAGCCTGCAATTCTCAGAGGCTCTTGTAAATACAGCTATAATTTTCCTTCTTTCAGTGAGTGGTAGAAGATGAAGGAGAGGAAGGCATGTAGGCAGAAGCAGAGGCCGAGTTCATATTTTCACAATTATGCAATTACCCATGGACATCCTGTGGACATTTGACTTCATTAAACCCTGCAGGACTGAGGGCCGTGGGAGGATGCCCTAGAGCCCCTTGCTGACAGTGACTCCCACAGCTTGCAAGCTCTCTGGACTTGCTCCCTCCATCTCCCGGACAGTGACAGGAAGGCACCCAGGAAGACAGTCAGGGACTGGAGGATGTGGTATTTCCTGGCCAGCATCCTGCTTGCACGGCCGGCATAGAGTGGAAGCATTAAAGCATGCAAATTTGTGGTGATGAAAGCAATTTTTTATCAGTAAACACTCTGATCACTATAGATCAGAGAAAGGAGAAAATCAAATGTGCTTTCCTCTTCCTTTGGTGTTCAGATCTCTGCTTTCAGAAGTGATGGGACCATGTTCTTACTCTTGCTGCCTTTGAAAAAAATAGTCCAAGCCTCTGTGTGACCCTACCTTGACAAACTGCTTTCAGCATCTCCCTTTTTGCCTGCGTTCTTTAGCTTTGCTTAGCAAAAGTGTTTGCTGAATTTGAGAGGAATTTACAAAAAGTTTTAAGTCAATCAAAACTATGTTTTCTGGAGGACAAACAATCTGTCAGAAATTATTTCCTGGCCCTACTCTGGATCTGTCATCTGCCACTAGGCAAGCCTTTTGCCTTCTTGCTACTTAAGCTGTTTGGCAACACGTCATATTTCTTAATAGCCTAGAAAGAAGTCAAATAAAAAAACATTTTTATTTGACAAACAGATTACAAATAAGCTTTTACATAGTCTGAATGGCTCTAAAGCTAACCCACATATTTCTAAGTGATTTGTCTAGACAATGGATGAGTCAAGCCTTTTATCCATTCTGTTTTTTACAATAATCAGTTCTGCTCAGTTAAGATTTCATTTAACATTACTAAATTAAATGCCTTTCATTACTATGTGCTGTTTAATTTAACATTGTATTGACATCTTGCATACTAATTCACTTTTTGCTCAGGGTAGAGTCATAAACCCGTTTGCACAATGTGGTAAGAACAATACTACCCACTGTAAGCAGTAGTAGTGTCCTCAAAGATGAAACTACAGAATCCAAGACGTCTCATTGGGCAAAATAAAAAAGGGCTAAGAAGATGAAAGGAAGCTCAGTGATGAATGGGAAATGCTGCTGCTTGAAACCTTTCTTTATTACCATTCTCTGTCATATTCAATTGTTCTGTCGCGATGAGTAACGAGGACTTCATCGCTTTTGCCAGGCTCCACTGCAAGCTGCTGCTGTGACTAACACAGGTTAATCACAGGACAGGCAGGGCTCCTCACTTCTGGCAGTGGGAGGATTTCAACCACCCTGTGACTTCTCTTTGGTGACCTTGGGAAAGGAGTTCCTGCCTATGACAGCAACGATGTTAAAACTTATCTTAATTGAAAACATCTTCCCCGTGCTCTCTACCCAGTTTTAACTGCTCAGTCTATCCTGCTGTTTTCTTTAGGCTTCTGTGCACATTATTGAGACTCCAGAGTAACAGAACCACCAGGAACAGGAATGACTTCGCTGATCAGAACATTCACCGTCACACTTGGCCACAAATCACTGGGACACATCCCACAAATCAATGTAAAATTCCTATCCTGACAGAAAATAGCCCTGCACTAAACATCAGAGTAGAAACTGTAATGGCCCTGGCTTTTCAAATCTAAAACTTTATTCCAATCATGAGAAACACTTCAGTATTTAGCTGGTCTCATAAAAACTTAGTCTTACAAAAATAGCGCAAATCTCAAAGCAGATTTCATTTATTTTGCAGTAAGGATGGGTACTGCCATACATGTGAGGTCAGGTGGTAGTTGTAAACATCCCCATAAATGTGGCCAGAATACATAATTATCAGATCTTATACATACAAATAGTGCGGGAATCGATTGCCCTATCCTGTATTTGGAAATGGTTTTGCACGTTACGGTTGAGGTTTTAAAAGCGGTTGTCAATGCCTCATAACAGGGGGTTTGCCTTTGGCTTATTTGACAACAGAGCCGGATATACCATTAGCACCATGAATATGCTAAATCATCAATCATTACTCAATACATGGCAGAGTTCTCCTTTCACATTGGTCTTAGACTGGTTGTGTACAGAAAGCAAAATCAGGTACTGTGTGTGTTTTGCAGTAAATTCCTGATGTATATGCATGAAGAACTATATGGTGACGCTGCATAGGTGGGGAACCACAACCCTGCTCCCCAGCTTCAAAATCTGCTTGAGACTTCTGTTTCAGAGCTGGTGACAATTCATTTAATAATCAACCATTTACTGTTTGGTCTTCACTCATCTCTTGAAGTCTTTTTCCTTGATAAGACTAACATGAATTAATTTTAACTAGACCTTTAAAAAATACATAACATTTTCTAGGAATTTCTGATACCCTGACATTCTGTTGAGATGCAGAAAGAAGGAAAAACTAATCTGCATTTTAAAAACTTCCCTGCAATGTGTCAAACAAATCTAAATATAGGATGTTGGAATCTTTAGTTTAGCAACACCAAAATTTTACATTGTGAAAATGTTTATACACTGTATACTAAATATTACTTTCTGATGTTGTGTTATAAATACAATGCTGCTAGTGCAGTACAAGGCCAAAATAAAAACAACAAAAAAAAAAAGAAATTATAAACCTTAACTAAACATTTTGGCTACAGAGATAAATTTATTTTGATATTATGAAAACAGTTTCTTTCAACACAAGGATGTATCTTGATTAAGCGTTTTTATTGCGTTTTTTGGCAACTTTCAATTTAACTGAATTGTGTTTATCTGACATGAACCTCTTCTGTCAAAAAATTATCTGTTCTATTTCCATTGTACAACACCAGTTATTCTAACACTCATGAGATTCTTCACATTTCCTTGCCAGGCCCTCTCTTAGAAATTGGAAATGACAGATGGGATTTGTGAGAGAAAAGGATACTTTCTGAACATACAGCCCAAGGGCATGAGAAAAACTCAACATTCTCCAAATAGATTTTCACTAGCTATTGGCTTTGTTTTCTCTGTAGCCCTTCTCATCTTATTAAGCCTGAATCATCTTCAATTGTTGCCCCTGAGTACATTTTTCAAAAGGAAAGAATGTCCTTAATAAAACCTTTGGGGAACCCATGGCTGTAATGAAAGCACTCTTTACATCAATCAAACAGTAAGGAAGCCGATCCACCCACCATGGGTGGACTCTGACCTCAAAAGAGGCCGAAAATCTGTAAAACACCAACGAACATAATTCCTTTTCTCTCAGAATGAATGCAATGAAAAGTGGAATTATAATCCTATCAAAAAAATATTTCAGTGCTCCAACCACAACTGGTTTCTAACTACAGCACCGCAACATTAATACCTGATATTTACAGTATGTTAATGTTACAGTTTTAAGGCCAGAACAAAAACTGAGGTACCTCACACATGACACATGTCTATACACCTTGTACATTAATACATTTTTATGGGAACTTCTGAATTTCATCTTCTGGAAACTAATTTCTTCTACAGCCCCAGAGCAGAATGATCCAACACCCCTGCATTTCCAATCAACAGGGTAGTAGGATGGAGTATATTTTAAATTCCCTCTGTAGTCATTCCTTAATTGGAATGCTGTTAATTCCACTTTCCTTTTATTTTTTTTTCCAAATTTGATATTTAAGAAGATGGCACTGGCTGGGTTTTGGACTACATTTAATATTCCATCAAAATGGGTGATTTTTGACAAACTTATCAAATATGTAATTGTTGCACACACATTGAGAAAAATTCTTCTCTTAAACCGAGTCATTATTAAGTTAATTGTAAGTTAACAATTTCAATAATGTGGTTCTGTATTCTGCAAGAACTCTGTCTCAGGTTACTGTTGATGACAATAAGTTGGTTTTTAAATGAAACAAAAGCTTCTAAATCAGCATTTCAAAAAGCAGGTAAATAATCCGTAGACTGTAAATACAGACTATAAACACAATTGGGTCCAGACAGCGTTTCACAACACACTGCATATTTCAAATAACTGAGGAAGTGATATTCTCTAGTCTGTTTACCATAAACTTATTACAAAGAGTTCTCTCAATTGAAATACAGAATATTATTGCAGTCATTTTCCTCTTTTTCCTGCTCACAAATTTCTTGCAAGGTGATCCTAGTTTTCTTCAAATAGATGCACTATCTCTGCTTATTATCTACCAGTATTACAATTGCACACAGAGGTACCATTGAATCATTGGGGTTTTCTCCATGTAGTTGGGAAACTTTTCCAGCAATGAGCAAGAAGCAGCCAGGAATGCATCGCAATCAAGAGCAGGGACAGGACAGAAGGGACACCCTGCAGGAAGACCTGGACAGGCTGGAAGAGTGGG
>VYZR01014193.1:0-11263 GCA_013400675.1 Oxylabes madagascariensis
AAAAGCCATATTCAAAAAATCATTACAGGTTGCCTTTAGAATGGTGTCATGGATTCACAGTCATCTCAGCTGGGTCAGTGACCAAAATAAGTTCATGTATTATTACATATAGGATTTTTAATACTTCAGCTGGCAGCATGGAGTCAACATTGCTGCAGAAAAGGAATTCCCAGGGTGCTTCTGCTTTGGTCATCAGGGAATCCTCTGCTGAGCTCCAATCCATTACACAACCCAAATCTCTCTATGGGCAGAGGAGCTGTACAGAGCAGTTGGAAGGGGCCCTGAGCAACTTCATCTCTTGGGTGCCATCCATCCCCATGGCAGGGAGGATGGAATGAGAAGGTCTTTAAGTCTTTTCTAACCCAACCATTCTGCGATTCTGGGATTCTGTGACTCCAGTCAAGCAGGATCCATTTGTGCTTGGCACTCTGCAGGCTTACAGGAGTAGAGTCCTTCAGCTGAAAAAGCAGCTGAAAACAACCACATTTACCAAGGCAAATGGAGGGAATGAGTTAAAGAGAATAAAGTAACAAGAATGGGACAGGTGTTTTTAGACACTGGCTTCATGCACAATTAAACAAAGATTTAAGCCCAGCCATGCTCTAACACATCAACAGGCCATGGAAGGCAGCATGTGGGGACAAGCACTGCAGTGGTGGGAGACTCACGGTTGGAGGCTGGACTAAGTCTGTCCATCCTTCCCTGCATCTGTGGTGCTACAATCCCCTTCTTTGTCCCCACAGGCACACAGAAATGCATTAAAAACACCCCTGCAAAATGGGGAAGGTGATGGATTGCTAGAAGCCTACTCAGCTCATTGGCTTCCACGGTGCCCCACCAGTGTTTGCAGCCTCAGCCATGCCAGTGGCATGTCAGGGCTTGTGCAGAGTGATGCCACCAAAGTCTCAGTGAATGCCACCAGGTTTGGTGGTGACACACAGGTGGTTGGTGGCTTGCAGAGCTGGCACAGGTCCACTGCAGGACCAGATGTTGTTTGTATTGAAGGGGGATGGCAAACTGTGCTACAGCAGCATCAGGAGGCTGGAGAGAGCTATGGGAGAAATACACGAGGGAAAAAAGCACATCAAGGAACAAAGATATTCTTGAGGAATGGGTCTGTGAAAATTCTAACCTGGTGAAAAATGTTACTTATCCAACAGAGTGAAAAATAACCTTATAGCCCAAACAGTTTTCGAAAAAGACAAGATGTTTGCAGAACTCTGTAAATTCCCCATCAGCCCTAATGACTGTGGAAAAGGAATTGGGAATGGCAGCAATCACAGGAGACAGTGGCTGCCAGCACTGCTGAGTGATATTTACATCAATGTCCTGCCAACAATACCATTACTGGATTATCAGGGCGGATTAAGCCTTTAGCCAATTACCCCGACTGGTAAATTGTAGATTGTCTAGACTTTTTCATGTTCAACAATATGCATGAAGTTTCTCTTTATCGCTACAGCATCACACGATGCTCTTGTGGGGTGTAATCCTGTGCTTCCCTGGGAGGTTCAGGTGAGCCGTGCCTGCAGCTCCGGGTTGCCTTAGTGTGGCCCTGTGCACAGACAGATTTATTTCAGACAGGATTCTCATAAATTCAGAACGACTTCCAAATTTCTTGACTAGGAGATCAAAGAGGCAAGCATTTGCTTCATGCCATCTGGGGAGCTGCTCGACAGGGCAACGCAGTCTGGAGAGGGGGGAGGAGAAGGGAAAAAAGAAAGTCTTGGAGATTATGCCCTCAAAAACAAACTCAAATGCCACCCTCACATTAAAAAGCACTGGTTGGCAGTAACAATTAATTTCTTAACTGAAACCCGCCCAACTGTGTCCAAGTTTTTTAATTTGCCTATTGCTACAATATGCAAGGAAGCTGGCAGTAATGGATTTGCAATTAAAACTAAAACTGGCAAAGAAATCGCAAAGCTGGCAAAAGAGCTAATCTGCAAGCCATGATCACAAGATTACGAAGTGTTTATGAACATGCTAATTACCCAAGCACATCGCTGAGAATGGCTTGTAGGAGAGAACACTGGGTTTGCGTGATCTAAATCCCTGGATCTGCACGGCCAGCGCCGTCGGTGTTCTGCCTACTTCCCACAGCTCCCAGCAGCTGGGGAGCTCAGGGAATTGCTGTGGCCCCTGTGTGGATGCAGGAAGAGGGATAAGGGACTGAGAGGGTCCCTGTACTGTCCTGCATTGCAGGGCAAGCACAGATGGCAATTGCCTCTCGAGCAGGTAAATGCCAGTGGTCACTGGGACTCAACCAGAACATGGAGACCATCAGTGTGAAATTAAAATCAGCCTGAATAAAATAGTACCCTATTTGCTTTCATCCTGCTATCTCTTGGCTTTATAAATAGTTATTCCAGCAGGTCCTGGATATTGCCGGTTGCAGAGCACACAGCCCATGATGCAACCTCTGAGAGCAAAGAGGCATCTACTGCCATGGGCATGAAACCTTCACAAATTACCTGCAAGGGACAGGATGGGAAGGGAAAAGGGCTTAAAAAGTGATCAAACATCCTTGCAAATAGCATATAACAGCAAGTGACAGTGGTCAGGGGCACCGTGAAGAGCAATTTTGAACCACAGGAGAGCATTTCAAGGAGAAAACAGAGTGGAAGAGTAGTCCCAGAATAAAGGGCTGCTGGGAAAACTGAGATTCTTTAATATATAGGATTAAGAACCGCCAGTATCCTCAGGGAGGAAATGCAAATGGGGTTCAGACCATTTTTTCCATAAAAATTAGGAATGAGAAAGAATAGACTTTGAAGTTGAACATGTTAGCAAATGAAAGCAGCAGCAAAGGAGACACAAAGAGAAAGCAAGCCCTGGACGCCTGGAATTACGTCTTAAATGCTTGGTACTGAAAGACAGAACCTGAGGTGATGAGGAGACTTCCCTTAATGCCATGGAGATCCCAGAAAATCTCTAGATTAGAACTGCTCGAGAAAAAAAGTATTACACAACCAAGGCAGGATGGAGTACGGCATCTGAATGGATTCTTCTTGTCTTATTCAGCCAGGCTGGGATGATGAGGCTGCGCAGAGCACAGCGAGGAAGACATGATGGGTATGCCAGGCTGCTCTTGGATGCACGGAGCAGGGAAAGGATTTCTGGATGGTTCTCTTTGCCCCATGAAACGGTGGCTGGAGTTGGCACAGAAGGAGCTGACAGACATCTATGGAGATGTCAGAAATCCAACACGCACCTCTACAGAGATCTGCAGGGTTGGCTGCACTGACGAGGACCGACCATTCCCAACACCCTCATGAAAGCCAGGCAGTCAGTCCAGGCTGCACAGAGGTGGTGAAGGACCAGGAGGACACCGTAAGGACACTCAGCAATAGTCACTGCTGGGTCTGGCTGAAGATGGATGGTCTTTGTGGAGACCCCTCAGAGGCATCAACGGTCTCACTCAGATCTGGGAGCTGGCTGGGAATAGCACTTTGTATTTGGCTGATGGTCATTCCAACCTGTGTACTTGGGCAAGGCAATTACAGAAGGAGTTCAACCCATCGTTACTGGTGGCCATGGAATGCCATGTGTCAGGAAATGGCATTCGACCATCACTGATGCTGATTAGTGCAATGGAGTTAATTGGTGCTACGGAAAGGGTGGTTCAAGGGAGAAGTGCTTCAAAACTTGGCTTGGAAATTAATTTATCCATGCCTGCCTCTAACACACTGTCAAGCAGTTAATGTATGTTCAGATGAGGGGGTAACTGAGTGCAACTTGGGAGTCCATGCCCTAGAGGAGAGGGTGCATCAGGATAAAGCAGAGGTGAGAGCAAGCTGGGTCCTTCACACTATGAACACTGTGGCTCTACAGCTGCTCCTTCCTCAAAGTGAGATGTGTGGACTCTAAAAGTTTAAAGATTATAATACAATCACAAAGTCTTCAGTTGTTCTTTTTTTTTCCCTTCTTTTAAAAATATATTTGGGAAAAATGTTTCCTAACATTGAGAAATTTGCTTAGCTCCTCTGTACTTTTAATCCAGCATCTAAACCAGGCTCTGCTTCTGCTGGGGTCTGCCATTCTGCCTCTTGCAAGGAAAGCCCCAGATACAACTGTTGCCTATTTAAAGTCATCTACAAACCAGTTTAATAAAAGCTGACTGCATCTGCTTCCATGTTATTAGTTCTGCCCCAAAACTCTGTTCCTGGCAACACAATGTTCCACGCTAATGAGCCAAATCTTCCCCTCCCATGGCAGTACTCCTAAACCTCCACACCATTCAGTTCACAAAGTTACCACCCTGTTTTTCCCTCGGGGGAGGGAAGGATTGCAGCTGCAGAGGGGGTTCTTCAAATAATATGAAGGCCAAAGATCTGTGGGAAAATCTGCTCTCAGACAAATAACACTTGGGGGCATCTGCAGAGAGAATCAGCCCCTCTTTACTTCTGTCTGGGTCCCACGTCCTTCTGGCAGCAGAGTTTTTTATGAAGCAGGCTGCCATTAATCCCCTGCCAGCTCCTACACCCTACCATCCTCTGTGGGCAGACAGCACCGAGTGGGAGATAATGCTGCAGGGAAGTGGCATTTGCTTCTGCTGGATTTTGTGGCCTCTCAGGAGAGTTTCAACTCGGGGCACTTATTTCTCACCTGCACCTGCTGCAAAAAGGAGGGATTTGGTGCAGACCAGGGCAATTTTTCTTAGCTCCTTTTCCAGTGAATTTTCACCCATTCTTGCCAATTTTCCTCCTGCAGCATTGAGCGTGAGATAAATTGCGATTCGAGGTTATCGCGCTGGAGTGATGCTGCCCAGATTAAAGGGAAATCAGATAACTCATTACCTAACTGAAACTCGCTGCTAGACTCTTAGAGAGAAGCGATAACATCTGAGAGCTGGAGGACTCTGCTGCCCTGGCAGACACCCTGCAGCACCCCAGCTGAGCAGGGGGGGCTGCGCCCCAGCTCTCCCGCCTGGCTGCCCCTGCACCTGGGATGGGGAGATGCTGGGATGCAGATGCCCAGGATGGTGAGATGCAGAGATGCCCAGGATGCAAAGATGGCCAGGACACACATTCAGAGATGCCCAGGATGCAGAGACACACAGATACCTGGGATACAGAGATGCAGAAATGCCCAGGATGCAAAGAAGCGAGGGAGCGAGGCAGAACCCCAGCCACCACAAACACATGTGGTTTTGGCCTCCACACACTCACACCTGGAGCCTCCAGTAAGGAAAATTTAGGCTTAGAAGTTGACACGGGCACAATTGATGGCTTTCGCATTCTACACATGAATGATGTGCTTGCAAAAGCCATTTTTGCCCTGTTGTGCCGAGTTTCCTCGTCATTCTAAAAGTTGGACTGAACTCCTCTGACTGCCTCCTCTCTTGCTTTCTGCTATAAACCTTTCTGCACCTCGTGCGACAGCAGCATCTCCCTAGAAAAGTTTTCATCCACTTCAAACTTTGCCTCAAGCCATTAACTGACAAACTGGCAGCGAACTACTGTTAAATGATTTCCTAGAGATTACTGTTTAAGTAAAAAAGGTTCCAAGATAAATAGACTGATTCTTCATGACAAAGAATCTGAAATATGCATTCAGAGGTTTGGTATATGTGTCCAAAAGCTACGCTGTGTGATCCTGGAGGTTGTTCTCATCACCATATTACAAGTGGATAAATAAATTACATTTGTTCCTGGTTTAATAACAAGGATTTGTGTGTCATATTTCAGACAACGTGTTGGACCATGCCATCATTGCCATCCAGCTAATGCCACTCTATGAAACTACCATTTAGGCTGAGAAGGTGATTTGTTTTTTAAAGCAAGACACCAGTTGCCTTGAAGGAATTGTGGTCTTAGGGTCACCTCCAAATTCCTACAAGATTATGAAATTGCAGTTTGTTTAGTATCTTGAAGTAAGTGGTCTAATAAGCAGCACAGCGTACTCTTCAAGGCTAGTCCTTCTCTGATCATTTCTGAAACATCCCCTCCTGCAGCAGCCTGTGTGGGATTTTATGTTTTGTTTCAGTATCGACATTGCCCTGCTCTCCAAACATTGCTTACACAAGAAACGATAAAGCTCCACAACGCTCCTGGAGGAAACTGAGTCACAGAAAAACAAGCTCCTGTGGGACTGGGAGGTGAAGCCGGGATAAAACCACGCTTCCTCTGCCGTGGCCATGCACGGCAGTTACAAGACTATCCGGTTCCTCTGCTATAAAACTCGGTAACATGCCTCACTTCTTACCTGATTTTGAGAACATCCTGTGTTAACACATAAACAACTGGTGCTACTCATGTCTGTTTATTTGGCTATTTACACCGTCTGCCACAGCACCTGGTGCTCTCTGGTAAGAGGATCGCCCGGCTCCCATATCAAACGAGCTCCCGGGGCGCGGGCAGGAGAGAGGCAGCTCCTGCCCACGGGAACAGCAACGCGCCCACCCCACAGCCAGGCATGTACCACTGGTTTCAGCAGGAAATTTGGCTGAAGAGTGATGCTTTTGGATACGGGAGCTGATCTTTCAGCCTGCCTCATCCATCAGTATGCATTTAATAAGCAGATCCATGAGCTAGAGCTGCACAAATATTGTAATTTGAAAATATTCTATTCTGCAAAGTTTGAATACATGCATGTAGTTATTACACACTAGTTCCAGCAAATGTCAATAGCCAAACAATTGGCACTATCATATCAGGTAATTTTCTGTACTCTTGGGTTAAGAAATTAAATGTTCTCTACAACAGTTCTTGCATTTAAGTGCTGTTGGAAGTCCCAGTCAGGAACATTTGGTGCTTTAACCTGAATTCTGCGCCTAGCATAAAAATCTGAGCTCACCAAAATAGAAAAAAACCTGACATTGCCAGATATAACCCCATTTTCAGCCACCCAATTAATTATGGAAAAGAGAAAAGGGCTTAAGCATGATGCCAGCTTCAAGCCAGACGCATTGAAACTTTTTAGCTTTTTCTAAACACCACTGTCTGTTGTCTTATGAAGAGCAGAATGCCAAAAGGAACCAAAATTTCTCAGCTCTTGGTTGGAAAGAGATCCTTCAATTACTGTTGACTTCATGTAGAAATTAATGCATTTACACTATTGCCTTGTCAAGATGTTCCCATGTCCCCTAGCCCAGCTGTTCCGGGAGCTAAATTAGCAACAGCAAACCCACTTCTCTGATGTCATTTTACAGCATTTGATTCTTCAGAATTGTCAACAGCCTGCAAGAAATCAACTGACCAAGGTAAAAGCTTGAGAGCCTGCTTGCCTTGGAACAGGACCCCCCCCCGACCCCGGACAAGGGACAAGAGCTGCCCTGCAGTTAAAACAACCTGGAACAACTGTACGTCTCCCTGTAAATCCCTTGGAGCTGCTTTGCTGGGCGAGTTTGCGTCCTGCCCCACAACAACCAGAGCCACATCTGATTTGAATGAAACTTCAGACTTCATGATTTTCATGCCAACTATTTCAGAAGCAATGTCATTTTCTTCAACACTCTGTTATTTCACTCGCCATCTCTACAGATTTTGCTCCAGTTCCAGAAGCAAAGTTATTTTGAGGATGTAGACTGTTTCCAAGTGGTTTTTGAAGGGCCACACACTTAAAATCCGGGACAGCCTTAAACCGCAGACTTCAGCCACCCTCAAGTGAAGGTGTGCATCTCTAGCACCGTCATATTACTTATGCAAGAAAAATGCAAACAAGAGAAAAGTGCTGAAGATTCCAACGTTTTGCAGAAAACCATCCCTATAGTAATGCTTTCAAACAAATAACAAACGAAAACCGAAACACAACAGCAATAAAACCAAATCTGATGAGCTCTTCAAAAAGATCTCGAACGATATCAGCTGGCAAGACTCTGTTGTCTATCCCAGAGCTACTGCAGTTGATCCCAGCCAGGGCTTTGCTGTGAACACACCGAAGCCAGGAGGCTGCAGCCTTTCATATCCCAGAACAAAAGCCAAGTTCTGATCGCTGGGACAAGGAAGAAATTTTTTGTTGTGGATACATTACTGTGTAATTACTGCAGATTTCATTTACTTTCTTTTGAATACTACACCAGATACAAAGGCTGCATAGATGTGGCAGCTTCTCGTGTTATTATCTAATGCTCTAGGTTTACATTTTAACAGTTAGTTCCGCAAAATACGGGGGACGTGTGTATCTATTGAAGGAAAAAAACATGTATTTCCCTGCTGGGAGACAGGGAAGTACAACTGATATTGCCAACCACCGTCAAACTGATAGCACGGAAAAAGTTTCACATAAAACCAGGGAAAAAAAAAAATGTAATGAACCCATTGTCTCAATAAAATCAGGGTTAGAAAAATGGGAATAAGATCAGAAAGGAATGCCCCTGGGTAATGGACTATTGATGGGATGAGATGTAAAATTCCACAACGCACAAATGTTGCTAATATTCAAAAGTCAAAGCTTTCTGTGGGTGTGCATGCATAGAGATGTCAACACAACTATTTCATGATCACCGAAATTACTACTAGCCTGCATCCTCTCTGAATGGCTATTTTTAGGACCTGGACTTTCATGTGGTATAATGATGTGGATTTTACAAGAGCATTTATAATGTGTTTCATATGGTGTACAGTCCTGGAGAAATTGCTTTGTATCAGAGAAAGTCAAACAAAAAGGTTTGGATGTTTATTTAATTTTTTAAAAATTTTATTTCTTATTTTATGT
The DNA here is from genome assembly GCA_013400675.1 of Oxylabes madagascariensis. Lineage (NCBI taxonomy): Eukaryota > Metazoa > Chordata > Aves > Passeriformes > Timaliidae > Oxylabes > Oxylabes madagascariensis. The sequence goes on from VYZR01014193.1 coordinate 8,659, forward strand.
TATTACTTTTGGTTTCAATTTTGGGTTAATATGCGTAATCAATTTATCTATTTATTTAATTTATCTAAGCACTCCAAGGAATATTCAGCACAGCATGATGCAATCTTGCAAAACATCACTTGGATTTCTAAAGCCCTGTATTTTTTTGGATGGTGAGATTCCAAATCTGGCAATGCCACAGTCTATAAGTTACAGCAGGAAGCCAAAGTTCAAAGGCCAATTTTTGACCTGGGGTTTGCTGGTGTCAGGGGTTGTGCTGTGTCTCCCACTTAGAATTTAAAGACAACAACTCCTCCTTGCTATCCCGACTCCCATACCAGTAATTCCAGGGCAGCAGCACGTAAGGAGAATCACCTCATCAGCCTCTCCATGCTAAGAACAACAAATTTTCATGTGGTAGATCTTACAATGGTTTATTTCCTAAACATGAAAGCAATCTCTGCAGTGCCATATCCTCAGTGTCAGAATAAAAATTCCACATTTCTGATCCTTTCTGAGCATTTTACTGCTAAGAGTCTCTTCCCAGCGACTCAGAAAGAGTCTTTACCCAAGTGCCTTTATAATCATAGCCCCCTTGCTCCCAGTCAAACACACTTTATAACCTTGGGCTTTCACATTTTACTTTTGTGTGGGTCCCGTAAGAGCAGAACCTCAGTTTATGCTCACGTACTCTACTCCTCAGAGCAAACCACAGCAGAAAACAAATTCAACATAGAGCACACAAGCTGAATCACTTTAAAAAAAAAAAAAAAAAAAAAGTCTTTTTTTGGTCAGTCTATGATTACCATGTACCTCTTCAAGGCAGACGTGTACTTTGTATATTACAGTTCCAGATTTTTCAATGGAACAAAGGAGATACTGTTGAGACATTTTTTTGCCTATCATTTAATCAAATGCAAAGTTGTTATAACCGGAGGGGAAAAGTGCTCTAGATTCTAGTATCCAGTTTTACTTTGGTTTCAAAAACTTACCACAGCATTGTTGAGTTCATTGTTTTCTTTCACAAAATACTAATTTCGGGACCCCATGAAACACAATGCAGCAGATTCTTTTCGTGGCAGCTGAGCTGTGTTTAGTACAGAGGTGGGGAACGGGAGAAGGAGCAGCGGTTTAAAGCCACTCTGGTAACCTCTTGCCCAGCACCTCCAGCCAGCAGGATGCTCTGGATAGGGACAGCTGATTTTGTCAGGTTTTGCTAGCCCTTTTACTGACCAAGTGTCCTATGTTCTCCATGAAGCCACTTCACAGAGGGGGTGGTGGTGGAATGAATTCCTTCATTGGGAATGGTCATAAATAGCATGTCCAGAGAAAGGCAATGGAGCTGGAGCAGGGTCTGGAGCACAAGTCTGATGAGGAGCAGCTGAGGGAGCTGGCGGGGCTCAGCCTAGAGTAAAGGATGCTCAGGGGGGACCTCCTTGCTGTCTAAAACTACCTGAAAGGAGGGTAGAGCCAGGTGTGGAGGGGCTTCAGTCTTTTCTCCCAAGTAAGAGGCAACAGGATGAGGCAATGGCCTCAAGTTGCACCAGGGGACATTGAGATTGGATGGTAGGGCAAATTTCTTCGCTGAAGAAGCTGACAAGCCCTGGCATAGGCTGTTCAGGGAAGTGGTGGAGTCACTGACCTTGAAGAGATTTAGAAGATGTGTAGATGTGGCACTTGGGGACATGGTTTAGTGGTAGCCTTGTTACTGCTGGGTTAAAGATTGGACTCATTGATCTTAGAGGGCTTTTTCAGCATAAATGACTTTATGATCATAAATTATAAAGACTCAAAGGCAAAAACCAGTGACAGAGCAGTGCTAAGTTGCTCTGTAAGGAGGCGAAGGTAAGAGCTGTTTGTCCAAGATAACTGACCAAGAAAAAGATCCTGCTGTAATCAAGCCTTAGAGGCACATGCTATTGCAAACCCTGCCTTTGTGAAACAATGTCAGAGGGTTTGTGAACCACCAGCATGTGCTGAACTGGCATTCTCATGATGAGAATGGTTGATGTTCACAGAGGGTTTGGTCCAGACTTTGCAGGTTCTTTGGACATTCACCCCATGAAACACTTGCGCTGCCTGGGGCCTGGAGGGAGCTGTGCCCTCTCAAGCAGACCACTGGACAAACTAGCAGAAAGAACAGGCTCCTGGTCTTTACTGATTCAGCTGTATTAAAACTGGAAACTAGGAAGTGAACAGCTCTGTATCCTGTATCCAACCCTCTGAGTCACCCGTTCGCCTACCAAACCTTTGTTTCATCCTTCAGACACAGAGACTAATGAGCAAGTATCTTGTAATAGCCTATTTTTTAAAGAGAGATTCAAAGAGCAGCACATGAAAGAGCCTAGAGGGGGGACTCACACGTCCCCACTTGGCACCAGCCTGGGATTTGATCAGGCTGAGAAGCTCTCTCTGCTGCAGTGGCTCTGCAAAGAGCTCAAGGAAGCAACTTGTACCTACTCTCCTATTGCTGTGCCCTCCACCTACCACTGGTAAACAATGAGGTAAGAGCATGTGTACATTAGGCTGGCAGAGATGCTGACATAAGCCATCTCCTGGCTTCCCGGGCAGTGAGGTGGAATGGCAAAGGCATGGGAAACCAAGGGCCCTGAGCAACCTGGTTTAG
>VYZR01014201.1:14633-24657 GCA_013400675.1 Oxylabes madagascariensis
GCTTGCAGGTGGTGGGATCCTCACACTCTTATACTTTCTCTCTCTTTTTTTCCCTTGTTTGTGTCCTCAGGTGATGTTGCAATTTTATATTGCAATCCTTTTGTGTTGTTGTATTACTATAGATAATAACCACCAAAATAACCACCATATCTGTCCTCCTTTGCAACCAAATTGTTCTATAACGAACTCGACACTGTTTATTTACAACCACTGATCATTCAGTGTTGTTTCACTCTAATCTGCCCCAAAGGAGCTATTAACAAGAATCTGGGTTACACTCACCTTCTGCAGTGGCTCATAGCGCTCCAGACTCCCACAACACCCAGGAAACACATTTAAAGCATCTTCTTTGTACCTTTATACCTCCTTGGTTTTAACTAATTTGATAAAACCAACAAGAAGAAAGCCCTCATGTATGGCAAAAGCCTGTGAGCCTTACCATGTCTTTAAATGCCCCAAGAATGGCTGCCGTGATGATCCCCAGAAACAAGCCGATGATGTTGAGGACTGTGGAGGACCACAACAGTCTGTACAGGTGAAGCACATCCTGACAGCTGCTCACACCGAGAAATTCATAGTAGCTGGAGGACTGGTCTGCACTGAAAGAGAAGGCAGACAATATCACAGTGGTGGGAATGGTTTTGCACATAATACCGAGCACTACAGGATCTGACTCCTTCCTGCTTGCTTTCCTCTTTGGCAAAGTACTACATCCACGCTCCCACCAAAAACTGCTCAGAAGAACTGGAGAGAGCCCTGCTGAAAAACTGGCTCTGCTAAAGCCAGCATCAAATGTAATCCAACTAATACCAACCCTGGTTTGGCTGATTGGTGGTGGTTACCAGCTTGGACCCTTCTTTATTTTTTATTCAATGTCTCCAAACAGAGACATAATCTTGGTATATGGAGACTGCCCCTCTCATTCAGCTACCAGATAAAGCTTGCTTAGCTTTGCTTTCTTTCCTAGCTCACCCGGAAATCTGGCATCTCAGAAATTGGGGAAGGCAAGTTGCTTAAGCATTAATTCTACCACAGGAAGGGAGATATTGCCAACTTATGGTGTTTATGGTGCCTGTGGTTCCAAATTCATGCAACACAGTACAGTATAAAGATGTCTTAACACTCTGGATTGTACTATCCAGAAATCTTTGATCGTATTTCTATACCACATTGGTTATTATAAATCAGGCATGTGGTGAAGTTGCACCTCACTGTCTTGCCAAAAGCCAGAAATATCCTACTGCAAAATTTGAAACCACAGGTTCCTGCAGTTCTTTCCAGTACCTGTCTTAATTTGAGCCCACTAATGAGCTCCTAGGGCAGCAATTTGAGTTTGAAAGATTTTTTAAAATGACAAGCGTGTTTTTCCACTGTTAGGAAATTGCCAAATTATGTCAGATTATGGTGGAAACCAGAAGTGAGTGGTTTGTGTTCACTCTTCTGTTCCTTCATCCTCAGTGCCTGGGGCAGTAGTGGAGGTGGTTGTTAGGGAAAGCTCTGCAGAGCAGTTCACAACATTTCTGGGAAGAACCAAGTCAGGCACAGTAACTTCTGGAAATATCCAATCAATGGCTTCAGGTCATAGTTCTGGCACTGAAGAACCACTGCTGTTGAGTTCACCTGGGCCCTGCCATGAAACCATCTTAACTACATAAATCTACAGCTTCAGCTGCCATGAGTCCAGTGGAAGGTGTCCCTGCCCATGGCAGGGGAGTTGGAGCTAGATGGTCTTCATGGTTCCTTCCAACCCAAACCATTCTGTGATTCAATGACAGTGAGATGTGCAAAGGGTGACCAAGCAGAAGATTCAGTAAATCTAATGGGAAAAATGCACTGCCAGTCCAACAGTGTATCTGAACAGGGCTGTAACTGAGTGATCAGTTTTGATCCCACAGCAAAAAGCTCATGGACATATTTAAAGAAAAAGAAACTGAAATAATACCACCACTAATGAACAACTCCTGACCTACTTTGTGTTGGTATCAGGACTTCAACTGCAGAGGAACTGGATTTCTCAGCATACAAGCTCCTTGTGTTACTTTTTCAGGCCCTGCCATTTACAAGTAAGGACAACAAACCAAGAATTTCTCAGAGGCCATGGAATGCACACAGGTACTTACTTCTCACAGTTGTACAGATCACAGCAATAGCATGTGTTACTCTTCACTTTCAGCTGGCACTTGTTGTTTAAGGTATGACACGTCACCTGCCAAAAAAGCAGAAACTTACTTTTATGCTCAATGTTTCAGTGTTGTGTGAATCATCCTACTGTACTGACCACAAAAAAACCCAGCTACTACAACATTGTCAAGTTGTATTACCTGTTGTGCAGAAAGATCCTGAGATTCCAAAACTCATGACTGGAAACCCGAAGGACATCCCTGAGCTCACAGGAGTTTTAACCAGGATGATAGCCCGAGTCTGAGGGCATTTGCACAATGGAGCCCAGAGTTCCCAGCACCAGCCTGCAGCCAGGGCTGCCAGAGTTTTCACGCACTTTGCTGCGCTATTGCTCTTTTGGTCTGCACTAGTGCTATTCTTCTGAGACCCAGAGTGTGCAGCCATGAGACTCAGCTCTCTACAGCTGTGACGAACTGACCGTGGGTCTGGAGAGATACACTACAGCAAACAGTGAAGTGGAGAGAGAGAACCAGTCTGTTATGATGGGGAAATGGCAAGGGAGCCAATTTATCTGAACAGCTTCCAATAAATGGGAGCTCTCTCCTTTCAGTGAAACCCTTCTGAGGAAGGAAGCAATTATGAACAACAGCAGGAATAATCTTCAAACCCACAAACAGAATAATTCAGAAAAGATCCAATCACTCCAGCAAATAAGTACCATTTATTGCAGGCTCTTGAATACAAAACCGAAAAGGTTTATTTATGTGAGGAGGAATTGCAGGGATGGACAGATGTTAGAACAATAAAGGCAGGCACACGCAGGCCACTCTCCATCCAGATACAAAATCATTTTAATGACGCCTTAAGTATGGTAAGCATTAATCACTTCTATCTGGCACTACAGACCAATTGAAATACTTTATATGCAAGGCTTTTTTATTTTTTTTTTTCCCCTGAGAGTTTTAGCTTATTGACTTTGAAATCCTGAAGAGCTGTCAGGTTTTAAAAACTAGCTTTTCTTTCTATAGCTTTTATTTGATAGGACAAAAATCTCTGTAACCACTGAGAACTATTTTGTTCACAAAACGCAATTAAAATGTGTTATTGAATGGAAAACTCCTCATAATGAAAAAGTAGAAGGACCATGCTTAGGAATACATGCCTGCTTTTGACAAGTTTATCAGACAGCTCTGGCTTAGCCACAAATGTGTTACTTTATGGAATAGTGCCCACAAGAGATGTTAAACCAGATGTTTCTCACTTCCTAAGTCCTGGATCTGTGTATCCTTTTAGTATGAAAACTGTCCCTGTTGATGAGTCTGTACTCCTCACATCCTTGCTCCCAGCAACAAGGAAAGCCATAAACACACACACTCAGCAACAGAGGAAGTTCATCTCACAACTGGTCTCCAACTTGCCACACTTGTCCTTAGCAGGATTTGATCGAGCAGTGGAAGATGGGTGACAAAACTAATGTTAGAAGGAGATTAAAATGATTCCTTGGGATTTCTTTGCTGCTCAGGACAGGGCTGTACCTGTGGTTAGTGTATCATCCAAATCAGTTCTTCTATCCCAAAATGGTAGGTTATAAAAGGACAGTCTCAGTCTAGGTTGCAATCTGGTAATGGAGCTCATGGTTTGATATAGACATATCCCACTTGTCACAAGGACATCTCACCCTGAGACAGGAACTTGTTTCAACACCAATGCTCTATTGTGTCTGAACTTACTGGAGTGTAACCTAAGGACTTTGCTGGCCTGCAGTCACATTCAGCTGCAGCTGTCAGCCTGAGCTGCAGTTTACTGCAGAAGAGGAGCACGTACTGTCACTGACTCCATCAGCTTAATCGAGGCAGTGACTGAACCATCCCACCTGGCTACTTCTCAAAGCAGGCTGAAAACCAATCCTGGAGCACAGTGCGCTACCTCAGCCATTTTGTGGGATGCCCTATGCTTTTGCATTTAGTGAATCTTTTCATTTTGGTTTTGACCTTCTGTACGTGGTGAAAATGGCCTAGGACGTGCAGAGTTAAAATACCATTTTCCCGTTACACATGCATGATTGGGATAGGAGGGTTTTATAAGATGAAATGGGCTGCTAAAAAGTGGTTTGTTCTGATGCATGGTTTGGGGACCACTTCTGATAGGAAATAAAAGTAGTTTTTCCCTCTCCAAGCAATAATAAGGCCAGTTTGCCTGTTTTAATGGAGAAGGCTAGAAATACAAAACAGGGAGATCAGCATGATCTTAAACATGTTTTTAGCTGCTTCTACACTACAAGACACATACTCTTGGCCAAGGAAGTTACAGTAGTTATCTATTTTTATCACTGCATTTTTAAAACATGCATAGAACAAGACACTCCTTTTTAGGAGAACTGTGAATAAACCAAAATAAACAAATCAGTGTGTGGCGTGAGCAAGGGTGGTGGAAACAGGCCATTTGTGGGTGTTCTGCATGTCAAGACCTATTATTTTATTTCAGCGACCAGACACACAGCTTTTTCATGTCCTGAACGTTTGTGATTGATTAATTGCAAGAAAATTAAATTCTTTCTGCTTTGAGCAAAGAGAACTGAAACAGGCACACCAAATGAGCTGGAGACCACTTACAAGTGAGAGATGTCAATCAAAAGGAAACTTGCAATCAGTAAGCAATCTGCTTTCCTAGTTAAGCATTTGCCTGACATGCAGAGCATGTCTCCTGCTCACTACCTGGCTACCTCTGGAAGAGCAAAAGCTAAGTATAAATGCCATAGATCCTTAACTCTGAATTCGCACACCCTAACCCTAAATCTGTGAACAACCAGACAAGAATGTTGTTAGAAACTACCTACACTTTTATAAGATATGCGATTTGGTTTTATTCCAGAATAGAGGAAGGAGTTCTGGGTGGCCCAAGTTTAGACATTCCCAGAATCAGCAGAGCTGTGGAAAATTGTCTGGCCAGAAGCCTGAGGCTGGGGTCACCTGCAAGGAGTTGTGGTCAGTGTGACGCCAACCACATGCTTATTACAAGAATCAGAAAAATTTCTCCGGCCATGTCTGTCTGAGTGTGCATGCACACTTTAGAAGAGGAAGGAGTAAACCCCACAGGAAAGTATGTTACTTCAGAAGTTTTTTCTGGAGGACAGGAGATCAGTGAAATATTTTTGTCATGCATTTTCTGGAAGCAACGACAGGATGCTCTAGCAGCAAGATTTAAGGAGCTGCTAAACTTGGTAGTATACTTTGCTAAGCTTTCTAGAAATACTAATGGTAACATTCCCCATACACCTTTTCTTAGCCATGGTAGGAATGGTGATGAAGAACAACTAGTTCTTGAAAGTTATACCACTGTTTAGCTGTTCTCCATTTTGATTTTCTATTCACTCCCACCAATTTACCACAATAATAAAAGAGGAAAAGAAACTAGTTCTGGACTTCTCAGGAAGCTAGCCATTTGGATATGGGCACTTTTCTGATCATGTTACTGTCATTGAGATAATAAAATTGCTGCATTCAAACCACTGATGTTCTTGGTCTGTGCTGGATAAATACAGAGATTTGAAGTCTTCGGGACGATACAAATGGACTAGATATTTCCTATTCCACTTGGAGTCTACAAAAGCCTTCTTAGAGGCTTCTGCACGTCATCTTCCTCTTCTTAGAGGAAGATGCCAATGACAAACATATCCCAGACAGTTATTCTACAGCATAGATGGACTAGGAATCATTCTAGTCCCAGTGTAATGCACTGGATACAAACACTGATGATGACTCAAAACCTCACTGTCTGTAGTGATTTGCAATCATCAGAGGCTTAGACAAGCAGGGAGTCACTTGTGGGAGAAAAGCAGTGGGGTTTCTATCAACCCATGCACAGACGTTCTCAAATGTCTCCCTTGCTCCTCCCCAGCACAGCAGAAATGAACACATGATGAGGTCAGTTTGTTTACCTCAGTCTGGTAGGCATCATATAGGAATCCTATTCCACTCGAATAAAACTGGCATCTTTTGTTATACAGAGGTCTGGGTTCCTGTAAAGAGAAAAACAGCCAAGAAAATGATTGGTTTGGAGGAAGTGGAAGGCACCATGTCCTATGTCCCCATGTGGCTGCTTACAGCTCCGTGGAGCTGAAGCAGTGCAGTCACTTGGGTAAATGGCTCACACCCCCTATGCTGGCTTTCTTTTTGGAATGCCTCTCCTCAGGGTTATATTTTCCATCCTCACTCCACCACTAAGCTATGTGAGTACCATCTATTTTTCTCTAAAAGACATCACCTCTGGCATTTAACCACTTGATGTCGTTTAACCACACTTGACGTCAAATAGTACAGCTCTGACAATGGTCCAGTCACTCCTTTTTCTGGGACAGTTTCTTACCTAAGAACCAAGATTTATTTTGCAGGTTGTTTTCAAGATACTTTCTTTTCAAGGGACTTTGTTTTTAAAGAATTTCGACAATGTCCATGGTGAGAACAAAGTAAAATAGATAATAGTTTGAGTATTCCACTTATAACACACACTTCAAACCCCAGAAGTAAAACAAAGAATAATGAAGAAATTAGGGCATAAAGAGAAAGCAATTTACATTGTTTGGTTTTGCCTTATTTTCCATTTATGTTATTGCAAAAGATGCATTCACTGCTCATATTTCATATTTTGCTTGTAACAGTTCCCACAAACTGATACAAAGGAAGAACACAATGAAATATCCTTGGCCAGATGGAAAATGTGTGCTTCTGACCTTGGTACTTTGAAGCTGGAGGGTGCATACCTCAGTCAGTTTCAGGACTCGACCATATTTGCTTTGGAGAATTTGACAACTTGAGTCCTTTGTGATCCAGTGTCTGTCCTAAAGCAGTGTTGGAATTACTTATGTTGGCACAAAAAAAAAAAAAATAAAAAGACTTTCAGCTTTCTGTCACTTATCTAGTCCTGATCTGTGCCTTCAAAAGCATGAAGAGCTGGGAGCATGTGTGGATCTGCTGGAAGGTAGGAGGGCCCTGCAGAGAGACCTGGAACGGTTGGATGGATGGGCAGAGTCCAATAAGATGAAGTCTAATAAGTCCAAGTGCTGAGTCCTGCATTTTGGCCACAATAACCCCCTGCAATGTTACAGGCTGGGGATGGTGTGGCTGGACAGTGCCCAGGCAGAAAGGGACCTGGGGGTGCTGGTGACAGCAGCTGAACATGAGCCAGCAGTGTGCCCTAATGGCCAAGAAGGCCAAGGGCATCCTGGCCTGGATCAGGAATGGTGCGACCAGCAGGNCACTCAAGTGCTCATTGCTCCTCAGTATGTCAGTCAGACCAGATCCAAGACAGAAGATGCAAACCCACTATCTGCCATCCCCTCTTTCCATGCCAACGTACAAGCAAAGGACTATGTAAGTTGTTAGCAGAAATCTTTGCTGATTAACTTTCACTGCATTTTAAAGCTTTAAGATCCATCCAGGAATAACCCAGATTCGGCAGAAAGATCTGCACTACTTCACATCACAAGCAGAGTATTCTCTCCTTGTTGGATAATGAAGTGTGAACTGTATAAATCTGCTGATCCAAAATACATAATTAGTTGAAATGCAGAGCTAGGCAGGAATGCAGACAGATCAATGAATAAAGCTCCTCCATCAGCTTGTTTGCCTTTCTGATTACTCCAGCAACCTTAAGCAAGTTTGGACACCAACTCTCAAGGGTTAGAGAAAGGTTAGCTTCCTGCATCCAAAAATATTTATTTATACTACACAAGTGTAAGAAAGAATGCTTCAGTAACTCTTTTCCTCTAGAGGAAAAGCAAATATGACATGAAGAGCATGTCATGTCTTGAACTAGGTCAACATTCTTCCACAGTCCTGGGAAAGCATTAGCCTTTAGCCACAACTTCCAGGGACAGATCTGGTTGGGAGGTCTAAGAGGATTGCAGCTTCTCTGCCAGAACAAGGAGCTGACAAGGAGAGGAGCTCTGCTGGACTTCATAGTTACAAACAAGGAAAGATTGCTTAGGGATGTGAAGGTCAGGGCAGCCCTGCCCCTAATGATATGGTGGGGTTCAGAATCTGGAGAGGATGGAGCAGGATCCCAACTCTGGACTTGAAGAAAGGAGACTTCGGCTTATTCAGTGATATGTTTGGAAGAATCCTATGGGATACAGTCCTGGAAACCAATGAGGTCCAGGCAAGTGGGTTGATATTCAAGGTTCATCTCTTCCAAATTGAGCAACAGTTCATCCCATCTAGCAGGAAATCAAGTAAAGGCAGCATAAGGCATGTGTGGATAAACAAGAAGCTCCAGATGTAACTGAGGCATGAAAAGGAATTCTATGAGAAGTGCAATAAAGGGGAAATCACCAGGAAGGAAATAGAAAAATTATATGAGCATGAACAGATGAGGTTAGGAAAGCCAAAGCTCTCTTGGAATTCAGTCCAGCAAGGGTTGCAAAGGGCAGGAAGAAGGGCTTCTGTTGGGTATATTAGCAGCAAAAGAGAAAGCAGGAAAATATGTGCACATCACTGAATAAGGCAGGCAACATAGTACAAAGACATGGCAAAGATTGAAGTATTCAGTACCTTCTTTACCTTGGACTACAGTGGAGACCAATCTGGCACAAGAAAGAATTACCCTTGTCAAAGGGGGATCAGAGAACATTTAAACGGACTGGTGATACATCCTGTCTTCAAGGATGACAAGAAAGACAATCAAGGGAACTACACACTGATGGGAAGGGATGGAGCAAATAATCTTGGAAACAATTGGAAACAATTTCCAAACATCTCAAGGACATGAAGGTGATTTGGAGTAGTCAGCGTGGATTTACAAAGGGAGAGTCATCCTTCTACAAGGATGTGACTGGCTTGGTGGATGAGTGGAGCTTCTTGTTCAGCTGCTTCTGGATCTTTATCTTCACTAATGCCTCTGGCAGTCTGTCATTCTTACAGACAAGCTGATGAAATATGGACTAAATAAATAGAGAGTGAGGTGGACTGAAAGCTGGCAGAACCGCTGAGGTAGTGTTGGGACCAGCTGGAGGTGACTTAATAGTTGTCTACCCCAGGGGTCAATACTAGGACAATATTGTGTAACATCTCAATTACTGAACTGGATGATGGGTAGAGTGCACCCTCTGCTAGCTAGCAGATGATACAAAATTGGGATGAGTGGCTGAAACACCACAGGATCATGTCATTGTTCAGAGAGACCTGGGCGGGAGAAATGGCCCACAGGAACCTCAACAAGTTCAGTACAGGAAAATGTCAAATCCTGCACCTGGGGAGGAATAATCCCATGCACCAGAAAAGACTGGGTCCTAACTGGCTGGAGAGCAGCTTTACAGAAGGTCCTGGTGGGTAGCAAGTTAAACATGAGCCAGCAATGTGTCCTTGTGGCAAGAAAAGCCAGCAGTATCCTTGACTGCATTATGAAGAGCACCACTAGCAGGCCCAGGAAGGCGATCCTTCCTCTCCACAGTGGTGAGACACATCTGGAATACTGGGTAAAGTGCTTGGCTCCCCAGTATGGGAGAGACCATGGACATGGTCTGTGAATTAACAGACTGGAATATCTGTCATAAGAGAAGCAGAGCTGGAACTGTTCAGCCTAGACAAGAGAAGGTTCCCATGAACCTTATCAATACAGATCAATACTTGATGGGGAAGTGAAGATGATGGAGCCACATTTCTCTTAGTAGTGTCCAGAAAAATGACAAGATGCAGTGGGCACAAACGGAAATATGGAAAATTCCATTTCAACATGAGAAGAAACCTTTTTTATTCTATGGGTGATTAAACACTGGTTGTGTTTAATCACCCATTGTGATTAAAGTGGTTGTGAAACCTCCATCCTTGGAGATACTCAAACTGGATGCTCAAACTGGACACAGTTCTGAGCCACCTGTGCTAGCTGACACTGCTCTAAACACAGGTGG
>VYZR01014201.1:29237-53386 GCA_013400675.1 Oxylabes madagascariensis
GTCTGTCGGGAGGTTGAAGGGCTCTTAGCTGAGGTATGGAAAGAAGTTTTTTCTATGCCAGTTTTTGTTTCCTTGGAGAACAGATATATTTTGGATAACTTAAGGAAAATTCCACCTCCCTTATGTGTAAGCTCACTTTCAGAAAACAGAGATATAGCTTAAACTGTATTGACTGAAATGTATGCCATACTTTACAAAGCATGGCCAATAATTTATTGAAATAATTATACAGTGAGGGCTGGTTTTTCCAATTACAGTATTTATTTAGTCTTAGCTTCCATAGCTGCATCAAGAGAGGTGTAGATTAATCAGTGCCAGGGAATGTTCCCAGGGCTGAAACTCGAGCATCAAGCCCATTAAATTGTTAGAACTGTTCTGGTGATGGCTTTGGCCTGGGCAAACTATCACTCTTCCAAAATAATTTCTGGGCATGGTTTGTAAATTAGTATGGGCCAAGAACCATTCCCAGTAAGTAATTTGGACATTGCCATTTACATTCCAAGAGACTTTGAGAGTGAGAACGTGGGCTTCACCATGCCAGTTGGCCTGGGGAGCAAGGAACCATCCTGGTCACATGTAAAAGATGAATATAGATAAAACTGAGGAGTCCAAAATCAGAATAATGTTTTCAGTGTCTCATTAGCGTCAAGTATTAATTTTCTGTTTTCGGTTGTTTTCATCTACTAGCAAAGCTAGCAATGAGTAGGAGAGGGATAGCTGCCAAGATTTTTCAAGTTTAATCCTAAAAACAAACTGAAACATCACCCTTCAGTGCCAGCTCAGCCTTGTGCCAAGAGCTGGGTGTTCTGGAGATTATAATTCCCTTCAAGATCACACTCTCTGCTAACTTTCTGAAAACAGGCATGCAAAAATGAACAAATAGAAGTTATTAGCAATTAGCTTTTAACGCTCCTCTGGAGGGCTAGATGGAGTACAGGTATCTGTGTCTGCCCCACACTTACTGAGAGCACATGACACATGGGAGAATACAAACCTGAGAGCTTAAAGACCAAAGATAAAAGAAGCTCCTAAAAGAAGGGGCCAACATATCAGGAGCCTGGGAAAGCAGGCAGACTGGATCACTGTCTGGGGGCCCAAGCTAAAGTTGGTTGGATCTTACCCTGTACAAACAATGAGAGGAAATGCTACAGGTCTTTTGTAATTCCTGTCTCTCTCTGACCAAGGGCTGTTTCTCTCTTTTTCAACAGCATTCCCGATGAGACGGGTTTCTCCTGAGGAAGACTGCTAGAAAATTCTAGGGTTCACAGGACTGATTAATACAAAAATCTTTGTGCTTTCAATCATAAACAAATGAAATACGTCCATTTAAAAAAACTACTATGAATAGTCTCCATATTGGCTCTGGCCAGTTTGATATTAGGAACTTCTGAGTCCAAGGCCAGTATCATCAATACTGCAGTGAGGGGGTGTCAGCTTTGAAGAACAAAACATTTTTTTTTTTTACCTCAGTTTGCTCCCCAGCCTTGTGACTCCCACATAAGGCACATGACCATACCTCTCTAGAATCAGAAACAAGGGTGGATTTTTTTGAAAAGTGTTTTGGGCTTTTGCTCACTGGTAGATAAACCTGCAATTCAGTTTTCAGTTTGTAATTTCTGAAGCAGAAATGGCTTTCAGAAAACAATTTAACTTGCAAAATTTCACTGTTATATGGAAAAAGAAGAAACAATACCTACTGAAATCTCCATGTCCATATTTCCAATTATTGAACCCACATCAACTATCGGAAAACGAACTAATTAAAATAACAATTTTAAAATGGCTAGTTTCCTAAAGACCTGTATCTTCTCTTGTGTTGTTAAAGAATCTCTAACTTCCTGGTAGTTCAACAGAATGCCTTACTCATAATTCATGAGATATCAAATTTTTGTATTCATATAGTTACATACAGTTTGTTTTGTAAACTATTTGTTTACATACAGTTATTAACATAGTATTCCTCATATGCCTCATTAAAGTTTATTTCTGTAACTAATACCATTATTTTCAAACCTCTCTATTTCAGACAGCAGCTGGACATAGAGGAAGAGAGGGGTCACTGCTCACTGTGTGCCAGGAGCCTCTGGGCAGGACAGATCATGTGCTCCCACAGGAAATGTTGCCTCCGTGGACAGACCAGTCCTGGGCTGCCCACCACCACCATGGGGCTCAGTGGGCTTCTCTTCTCTCCCTTCAGTATCTGGGACATCTCTAATGGGAGTGCCAGGCATCAGCTCCTGCCCTTTGCCAGGATGTGCTCTTTCAGTCAGTGTCAGGGATTCTAAAGAGGCTGCCACTGCATCTCCACCCCTCTTATTCATGAAGAAATTCAACCCACACAATAAATTGGCTGTAAGCACTTGGCTGCAGCTATTTGGAATGCTGTGGTTGCTACAAAACCTCAGGTTTAAAAACCACCGTGATCCTGAAAGGAAGTCCAGGTGCTAGAAAACAAAGTAATGGACATTATGGAGAGATGATTGAAAGACAGAAATTGTAAAACAAAAACAAATAAACAATTTTTTTTACATTTTGAATTATGGAAGTTGGGAAAGTACAGTTACGGTCAGAATATTAATTGTACTACTGGATTTGGCAGTGTTAAGTTTATGTTGAACTTGATCATCTTAAAGGTCTTTTCCAACCTAAATAATTCTACCATTCTATGATAATCCCTTCCCTTCCCATTTTACCTTTTGACCATGCACCAAGGCAGTCTTTCCTAGAATTATTAACAACTTTTATCTCATAGTCACCAAGGTCATAATCAGCTTTTGAAACCAAATGTGTCAGTTCAGTTTCACTTCATCAAGTGGGCCTCCAGGCCTTTCCATTTCTGCATTTCAGCTGTTTTCCTCCTCTGTGATACCGGTGATGGTTTCCTACTTTTTCTGATGTTTTGCCCTCTTGATAGCATCACCTTGACCATTGACATGGAAAGTCCTAGGCTGTCAGGGTGTGCATAGTGCATGCTGGGTGGGATTTGAAAGGGTGAGTGCTAAAAAAAAAGTGACCCATTTCTGGACTCCCACAGTCCTGTGTGAGTGCAGCAGCCCAGCCCCAAGGTCATGCTACTACAAAGGGCTGCAATGGACCAGATTGTCAGGAATAGAACGTTTTCAATATTTTTGCTATTTTTTTTTTCAAAATTTATCCAATAATTAGGAAAGTATATTAAGAAACTTTAAGCCCTAGAATTGAGTTTTCAAGTGTTCTTTTTACCTAAGCTGCAGACATGGCTAGTGTGTGTTAATTCAGTTTCTACACATATTGCCCATGCCTTAGGAGTCGGGGGTTCCCAAGTGTACAGTTGATCAAACCCTCCAAACGATGCAGAATGAGACAGAGACATGCTTCTGTTCATGCCATGCTGCTGCTGTAACTACAGCACATTAGTGATCCCCTGGTGCAAATAATACATTCCCAATGTTGTTTAAGCACTTCAGAGGCAGCCGCACTGGTATCTGGTTACATTCTTTAGGTGAGGTCATGCCATGAGAGCAATTCCACTGCAGGTTGCAGACAGCACTTACCCTTTCTTGTGCTTGTATATCTGCCTTGCACGAATTTAAGAGCTAATCTTCTTCCAGAAATGCTGCACTCCAGCCTACAGACCCTGCCTATTTTGTCTGCTATGCTGAAACAACCCAGCTTCAGTGGTGAAAATAGGAAAAGCAGCTGGTAGGGCTTAAAACTTTACTCTCACAAACCAGATTTACTTCACATTGTGCTTTCCAGGGGCTCTTTTTAGGATTTTTATTTAATCTGAAAGACTGGATCCTACAGAATCCTCTTCTCTCAATTCTTGGTAGTGGTACATATTCATTTCAGGTCTTTCAAAACAGTAAATATTCAGAATATCTGTACACTGTAATGGCTGAAAAACACACATATATGGTTCTGTCTCGCTTTACATAAAATAAAAATCAGTGAGGAAATGTAAACACTTTGCCGTGCTAGCTTTAGTCTTACTCTTCTGTATTTTGGTGAGGTTTGTGCTCTTGTAGTACTGCCACAGTCAAATGAAAAGCCTCAGATGCTGGAGCTGCCCCACTGGTGGACCATGGGCACAGACAGAATACTTCCTGCTGTGGACTGACAGGTCTGTTCTCAGATGGATACAGATCGATTCGGAGAGGTTAAGACCTCCTCAAACAGCTGATTTTCTCTCAATGACTTTTGGCCACACTCTCCATGGCACAAAGGTGGGAGGAAAGGCCTATCAGCCCTCACAAGCAGATGGAGTGGAACAAGCAGTGGAACAGGCAGAAGAAACGGGAGCTGACTCCCCTGCACATTCCCAAGGAGGTTCAGTGGCTGCGGTGCCTTGAGCTGGCACAGGCTGGTGGCAGGAAGGGAAGATGTGTGTGCAGAGCTGCAGAGTGACACGCTGCCTGCGGGCTCGGGGGCTGCTGCTCTGCCTGCTCGGGGGACAAGGCCACACGAGGCTCCAGTGAGGAAGCCTACTCTTGCCTTAATACAGCAAATCCAAGCCTGGCTCAGGAACAGGTCTAGCTGTTCTTTACTCAAGTCTTGCTAGCCAATGTCTCTCAGGATGAGGCTATAGACCTTCCCATAATACCTGCAATAGCTATGTTAGTTAAAAACTTAATAACTATGCTAGTTAAAAACTTAGACTTACCACTGGCTTTTACACAAGTTTCTAGTGATGCAATTAGCTGATACTATTCAAGGCTGTAATTTTAGTTATTGCTTGATGCAGTTAGGTATTTAATTGCTTATTATAGTTGATTACTTGCATTGATTACATTACTTTGATTATAGGGTTTGTTATATGAACTGATTGCTCTGTCTTGATTGTAATGATGTTGTGCCGTGTGAGTAATTAACGTTTCCACAAGAATGCAAAAACTGTTTATTCTGTTTCTGGTAATGTAACTCAAATACATGAAAAACTGCTCCATCTCCTTCCCATTGCCTTAATGCTATCGGAATATGTAAGAAATCACAGAACCACAGAATATTCTGAGTTGGAAGGGACCCACAAGGATCATCAAGAACAACTCTTAAGTGAATGGAATGATCCCACACGGGAATCAAACCTGCCTGCAATCTTGGCATTATGAGCACCATGCTTTAACCAACTGCGCTAATCTTGTATAAATCTCTGAGTATATTATTGCAAGAAATGTCATTTTGGAAGACATTGGTCTTTAGACTTCTGAAATACTGAATATCCTGCCGACTGAGATGTACAGGGGTTTAATTTATAATGCTGTTTTGCATTTATTTTATAGCAAAGGGAAGGAAAAGAGGCTGCACTAAATACACCTAACTGAGCAATATCTAAATATATTGAATATCTACATCTACAAATAAAATGCTGGAGGCTTAATTAACATTGCAGTGTTGATTCTAATTTTCAGGGCATGGCACAACATATCCCTATTATAATTTAATTAATGTAATAACAACTTTATGCACGACATTTTTATGTTAGGCATTGAGCAGAAAACAGTCAGAAAGCAGGTGTTTATGCCCAGCAATTAAATTTGCCATTAAAGCTCCCTATCACTCCTGTAACAGGAGCCACACATCAGCCAGGCTGACAGGGCTCATCCAAATGGGAGGAACTGCAGGACTGGGACCCAAAATGTGAGAGAGGAAAAAGTCTACGAGAGAAACCTCAAGAGGAATGAAAAGACAAGAGTCTTAAAAGTAAAATAGTCTAAACAATTAGTGAAATGGTTCATGAATGCCCAGGCTGCTCAGGTACAATTAGTTTTTCTCCATCTCCACTGGCTTGTCATTTTGAAGCTCATATGCATTTCAGAAGGTCAGAAATGTTGAAATACATGGTCCTCACTGCTCCAGAGGCAAAAAAGTTACTGGATATACTGATGGTTGGGAATATGGACAGAACTGCATCGACCCGTACAAGAAAATTCTAGGCAGATTAGGTAAAAAAAAATTTCTTAAGTATGTTACCTTCTTGGAATTTATCATAAAAGACAAAATAAATATATTACAAGTATGAAGTTCCATAATCTAGCAGCAGTGACGCAACACATTTTAATAAGCTTTTAACAGAGCCATAAATAATCATCAATCAAAACTCTGTTGAATACCTGGGAACATATTTTCCATGGACATTATATGCAACTGAGTAACCATCCACTCACAGAGAGAGAAATTCCTGCTCCATGATATGATTATTCATACTAATCACGGTTTCTTCTTAAAGATGAAGCAAATAAAACCTTTTCCTAGGAAAAATTGCATCATAGTGAAGCACCCTTAATTTTTACTCTAGTAGAATTTAAGGACTTCAGATCCAAGTGAATAAACAATACCTTTTCCTTTTTGTTTGTTTGGGGGTTTTTTGTTGTTTTTATTTTTTTTTTAACTCCACTACTTTCTGCACTGGACAACTGAAAACAATGTTTTTCCTTTGAGAAATGATGAAAAAATTGTGAAGTATTTTTGCTGCAATCTGAAGTCTGCAGGTGGTTACTTTCTCCCTCTCTATATGTCTGTGTAGAAGCTTTGAATTGTTTTTCATAGAAAAGAAATATCTGTTGTTAGTCTAGAAACATTTCTGAGAATAGGAAACAATAAAGGAAATTATCTTCTGCTGGCAGCACATCAGAGTGAAGTAGTTTATGCTTTTCATAACAGACTGCAAGCCCTTTGCCCTTGTCACCCACCTTTCTGAGGATTAAAGTGTAGTTAACTTGCTTTGTACATTTTGCATAAATTCCATCATGGCCCATGCTTTGCCAAGTATCAAAGTAAAGATGGAAGTAGACAATAAATCTCCCCTGACCCAAGGTGCTACTCTACATTGTCGAACAATTTCCGCTGTCTCTGCCACTCACCTGATTTTTGGATGTATAGAAGCCACACAGATGCAGAAGTCAATAATCTATGTACAAATGCAGAAGACTATTCTGTGGGAGCTAAAATACCAGTGCAATTTTAAATTTGGATCAAATCCTTCTCACTTTCTAACATCTCATATTATTTCTTGCATTAACAATATGATTTTTAATATCAGTAAAATGTGTAGAATTTCCTATCCTATTTCCTTATTTCTGGAGCTGATTTACGATATACTTAAAGGAATTCATGCCTATCTAAGTACACTAGAAGCAAAGCTAAAAGAAAATAAATTTCATTTTCAGAGCCAAAGAAGTTGGAATGCCAGATTTGCTACTACCCCAATGCACTAAAAATTCTTCCCAAGTTGTACACTGACATTGTGGTCTCTGTGCAACAGGATCATGCAATTAAACGACAATGGCATTTAATTGCATGATGGCAATTAGTGGCATCAGTTTTCTAATATTCAAATGCATGGGTCATTCCCTTAACGTTTTCCAACAGTACAAACTTCCAATTTAAAATAAAAGAGTATTCTTTCTCCCTCCCTATGGCATGTCATTGTAGTAAGATGGTCTTACTGCATCTTCATAGAACTCTTCCGTCAAAGATACTTCCCAAAAAAATGCTTTGCTGCATTTTGAATTACCAAAGCAATGACATTAATGAGAGATCACAGTTTGGGATGTTATATCTCAAAGAGGGAAGCCAATGGACCAGTGTTTATGTCAGGGAGCTAGGAAATCCTGGACCAATCCTTGGCTTTGTCAGCAGTGAAGGCATTTGTCCTACACAGTGGGGAGATGGGAAAAGAATGTGGAACCTCTCTTTTCCCTTCTCATCCACAAGTGAATTCCTCTTTGGTATCCAAACAGTGTGTGTGCTGCCTAATGGTTTAGACATTTCTGTTTGGTTGGCACAATACCAGCCCTTGTCCCTCAGGAGAACAAGTCACAGCAGGAAAGGAAAAAAGGGATTTTAAAGAATTTGCAATTTGGCTAAACCTGAAAGGAATTTCAGGGATTAAAAAAAAAAAAAAAAAAAAAAGCTGTATAAACTGGGGGCCAGTGTGAGAAGCTCTGTAAACTTGAGGGGGAATCATAAGTGATTCACCAAAAAAATGGTTTCCATTATTTTTCTTACTGCAAAATATCTGGCAACCAAACTAATTCATACTACCAGCTCCTCTGTGATGTCAGTATATTCAGGCTGTATGCATAATACTTGCCTGTCTGGAAACAGAGGAATATCAGATTGCAGATTTGTGGGTGCAAAAACCCTGTATCTGTGCTCTAGACTAGAAAACATTAGCAAGATAGCAGTTTTGCTGACAAGTTCCTGGATGCATTCAATATATTCAATATATATGTACTCATGCATATATTAATGTGTTGAATGTATTCATCATTGGGTTGTCTTGTATGTTATCCAGTATGTGAGGAATAGTGGTTTTAGTAGAGATATTATTGAAGTTATGTTCATGTTAAAGATTGCATTTCCTCTGTTGATTTGAAGACCAGCAAACCTAGATCAGAAATCTTGAACTGTTTTCAAGTGTTTTTCATCTATCAAATCCTAAACATTTTCCAGCAGAGAACAGGTTCTGGCACCACATGGACAGGTTTTACAAGAGGTAATAGAGTTTCTATCTGACTGTAAAAATAGTTCACAGGAGCCTTCCTTGAAGACCCTGCTCCAGAATGACCTCCTGAATAACAAAGGCTAAATAATTTCATCCCAAGACATATGCTTCAAGTTCATAACATCTGGATATGCTTCATAGGATTACACAAAAAGAAGCTTGGGATTTAAATATTTCAGTGATTGAGAATTATCTGTAACCTTGACAAAGCTGCTTCCATAATTCATTATTGTCAAAATGATGTCTGCTCCATGGTTTGAATCTCTTTAGCATTGATTTCAACTCCCTGCATTTCGTTTGTTTTTGTGTGAGAGACTAAAAGCCCTCTGCTATCAGACAACCTTTGACTACACAGATATCATAGAAAGGATATGATCAATTTACCTGTCAACCTTTTCTATGTTAAATGAAATAAATCAAACTTCTGAGTACTTTTTTTAAAAGCTACCACTTCAGATTTCAGATTTGTTTTCTCCAAACGCGTTCCAAGTCAATAAAGTCTTTGGCAAAGCACCAAGAAATACCAGAGCTGGAGTCAGTAATCTAGCAGTGGTCCCACAGACTAGTCCTATATTGCCAAATAAAAGCCAGAGACCAAACTCCACACAGTCCCACCACTTTACTCACACCAACACAGCTTAGCATTATATGTCTAGTTCAGATCTGGTTTCAAAAGAGATTTTGGGGGTGGTCTGAAACTCTTCTGTAATGTCAGTACCTTCTCTTCTACTAGGTTTCCTTCAGACTTCTGTTGTGAGGCTTTTGACTTGTGTACCTCTGACTAATTTGCCTTTCACAGGACTGGACACTCCCAAGCTGTAATGTGCTTCACAAGGAAAATATATCNATCTCTGTCTTTCTTATAGGCCCCTTTAGATACTGGATGGCCCCGGTCTGGTTTCCATGGAGCCTTCTCCTCTCCAGGCTGAACAACCTCAGATATCTCAGCCTATCCTCATAGGAATGGTGTTCCACCCCTCTGATCATCTTTGTGGCCCTTCTCTGGACTTGCTCCAAGGGATCCTGTCCTTTCTCTGATGATAGGACTCCAGAGCTGGATGCAGCACTCCAGGTGTGGTCTCACCAGGGCAGAGGAGAGGGGCAGATCACTTCCCCTGACCTGCTGGACGTGCTGCTTTGGAGGCTTTGTATGGTATATGCTATGCCATGCTATTATATTAATGAGTCATACAGGATGGAAATGGAATTAAAAGTAATTAGGTGTAATTTTGTTTCATGTGGCAACATGGAGAACATAAAATGCATTTAGCATTGCTCTCCAGAGAATCTAACTAACTTAATTCCAGTGAGAAATTATTCTTTGAGTTGTGTTTTCTACCACCAGTTGTCAAGGTAACAACTTTGTTAGACACGGAACACAACTATTTGTTTTTTTCTTTAACGGGAAAGCCAACAGGCTTGCTCAGAACATTTTCAAATAGCTTTTTAGAGCATGTGGCCTGTAGCGTGCAAGACTGTGGCCTGTGTTACATGCCATGGGCATATGAAGTCACCCTGTAGTAAAATGCAGCAGTGGCCAGCAAAGCTGCCGGTCACCCCTGCTGCTGTCCTTGCCTGAGTGTCTGTGACCGGCAGGAGACGCACCAAAGATGAAAAGGGGATTGACATCCTCGGTCACTGCATGTGCAACCAGCAGGTGTTGCTGCCGGCTCCTGAGGGCACACAGCAGCATCCTCTGCCCCAGGCCTCGGGGAGCAGCGGGGAGCCCACAGGTCACTGCTGGGCAGGGGTCACTGCTGGGCAAGGATCTCTGGGTCTCCGCTGAGGAACCGCTCTTAACACAGCAATCAACAGACCTTCATCACATAGAACGTGTCCATAATGTAGCTATTTGTTCACTAGGTCAGGGCTGCCAACTTGACATTACTTAACAAAGCAGCTTTGGAGTTCTACCAACCAGAGCTCAATCTGCATGAGCATCCCCCAGATCAAAAACTCCATTTTCTCATCGTCTTGTCTCTGTGCCTCACAGAAAGTGAGTTTACACAATGCCTGTCTTATTAAACAGTATTTTGAGCTAACATATATGAAGAGAAAACAAATATATCAAGTTTAATTTCTAAGCTCCCAAATCAGTAGGTAATTACCCAGTTGATATACTTCAGCAGTCCAGAAATTGCACTTAAACTATAAGGGTGAAGATCTAAATCTAGGAGTGATTCAGTATCCTCTAGTTCAGCTAGACTCCTTCTCAGGTTCATTTCAGGTCTTAGCACCTGATGATGTACTCTGTTTTAATTAATTTTGTAAGCCATCACTATCAAGATGCCAGCTGAAAATTAAATCAATGTTACACAGAAGTGGCTTTGCAGAAGAGGAGAGGAACAACTTAACACTGCTTGGTTTGGTGTGCATTTTAGATCTCACAGTGGACAAGCAACAGAATCACAGAATAAACCCGGTTGGAAAAGGCAATTCCTCACTTCATACCTGGATTTCTTGCTGTTGGCTATTTTAGGTTCTTCCTGGAGCACAAATGCAAAGCTAAAGATCATGTGGCAATGGTCAAGGCTTGCAGTCATGAATAGGAGGTCATAGCTACTGCAGAGAATGTGTATCTGATGTGGGAACAGGGCATCTCCCTGTGTGGTGGAAGGAGGCTGTTGAATGACCTCCAATAGAATACTTGGACTGCTCTTATCCGCTAAATAAGAAAATGTCTCAAGCAAACACAAATGCACATAAATTCCTTTAATCGCCATATTTTTTTGAAATAACATCACTGCACTTTAATTTCAACTTTGATTTATTTCACTTTATTCTGGTTTGGTTGTGGGTTTTTTTTAAGGTGAATTATATCTGCGTTATTTTTTAAATAAGCCACTCCTATTTTAAATCAAGCTACATTTCCTTCAGTGTTTTTAATTTTACAAATGGTGTGATCCAGAGCTTTCTATAAAGCAAAGTAAGTCTTAAATAATTTAAGTATCTCTTTTCTGAAATACATCCATTTCCTGGAAGAATTTTTGTCAATTTCATGCCTTCTTGGGAAGGAAATAAAACAGAGAAAAGTATTTTATTATTCTATTCACAGTTTAATAAGAGCAGGAGAAAATGTGCAACAATAATAGTCTCCATTCCACTACAGACACATACTAAGAAAATTTTGTAATTATGTGATTTGTTGTCTTCACATTCTTCCCAGCTCAAATGAAGCTAAAAACAAAATGAAAAAGGGGACACATTTCTTATTCCAAATTGATGTGAAAGATGTTGTATTTGTAGTCAATCTGAAGACTGCTTGGCTTCAGCTACCATTTCTCACAAAAGTTTATGGCTTTAGTATAGACTAGGCACCTGCTCTGACATGGCAGGAATTTGTCCTTTCGCTGTCTGGAGAACAGTCTAATCCAACTCTTCAGCAGTTACACCCCAAAGGCAGCGGACAAAATGGCAACAGCACAAGCCAGGTCTGAAAAAGGCTGGTACTGCCTGTGGGGAGTAGACTGAACGTGGTGTTGCTGCTCTTCCTGAAGGAAATGAGCAAAGAGGATGTAACACAGTGGCAGTGACACAGTAGTCTGCATGGCACATGTTCTTTTGACAATGCCCCACTATTGCTGTAAATCAAATTGGGAGTACACTTACACTATCATCCCTACAGATGTGTTAGTCAGAGAAACTTGGGGATGTACACCTTTACTTCACCTGATCCTATCAAGTTCCTTATTAGACAGAGGAGAATGAGTTGAAGTGAATGTGATCATGCTGAAATGCAAATTCGTTTTCCAAAAAATGGTCTGCTTAGTATTTCTTTGCTCTGTAATAGGTAAAGAAGACAGCAAGATACAAACATGACAAACAGAACTAAGCCCAAATGTAAACAACTGGTCATGGATTTCCATGAAGCCTGTCATTATGTGACTGAAGCAGAATCATGTTATTGGGTTGGACATCTCCAGCACTCTGGGGAATGGCTGGACGGTGACCAGCCCCTTCCAGCCTCCAGTTCTGCACAGGGGATGCAGTCATATCCAGTCACTGACTTAACCAAATACAGAGCTGCACCCCAGACTGTAAGATGCTTTTGTCTTGGGTGAATGCCACGACTTTGTGCCTTCGTGTTTTCCTACTGGAAACACCTAGGAAGGTGCGAGGAGCGATGCCTGTGTCTGTGCTTGAGACTGAGCACTCACTGTTCCCTGACACAGTACCTCACCTCAGAGAAGCTGCATCTACCCCAGCAGTGGGGGGCTGTGGCTGCACAGCTGCACTGCAGCTAAAAGGGGTAAGACTGTACAAGTGCCATCTGAACACTTCCTAATGATCACATTAAAGTGGACAGAAATAAGTCAGGTTCCTGAGAAATTACAGAATCACAGAATCATCAAGGTTGGAAGAGACCTTCAGGATCATACAGTCCAACCATCAACCCTAAATCACCTCTACATCTTATGCCTTAGTGACACATCCAGGTACCTCTTGAACACTTCCAGAAATGGTGACTCCACCACCTTCCTGAGCAACTTTCTCCAATGCTTAGCCACTCTCTCAGTATCCAATCTGAACCTCCCCTGGCTCAACTTAAGGCCATTTCTTCTCAAACTTCCAACTAGCAAAAGAGACTGACCTTCATCTCACTATAACTTCCTTTCACATAAATAACCTCTGCTTGTCCAGACTAAACAACCCCAGTTCCCTCAACCGTTCCAGGACAGATCCAAAAATTCAATAAGTGGCAGACGTTTTCCAGGTCACAACCACTGAATTTTCTGGCATAAGGAATCTAAATAGGAATTTGCTCCCCTCCTCTTTTAAGCAGCTCCCATGGAAAGGCTCTCTGGGCCTATGCTAGCCAGAGACAGTTAAACCAGGAGTCATTCTGACCAACTACAGGGTAAATCCAAGAAAAAGCAGGCCACTTTGGCATCCTGCAGGGTCTGTATAGCACAAAACATGACTACAATCCAGAGCATTTATCCATGCTCACATTGCACACCTCAGTTGTTTATACCAATAGATGTCTTTTGTCTTGTGCAATGCACATGAGGCTCTGAAACCCACATTTGGTTTAAAGCCCTCTCCAGTAACAGTAAAATAGAAATCAGTTTATAATGCTATGCTCCAAGTGATTTAAAACCTAATTATTCTGAGGTATTTGTTAACAGAAATTCAAGTAGGGTCTCACTGATGACAGTGGAGTTATGCTACCCCTCAAAGAACACAAGCAGAAAGCTGAGCAGGCCCATGGTATTTCATTGCAGAGAGAGGCTCATATACCATCACACTTGCTGTATTATTTAGCATACTACAGCTGACCTCTAATGTCTGTTAACACATATGACTACTTATTTCCTGATGATTTTGGAAATCAAAGCTCAGTTAAAAGCTAGGGTTTCGGTTGATTTTTTAGGTATTGTATCACAAAAGACAGAACAGCAAACAACACATTTCTAACATATAAACTAGCATATTCAAATTCCATCAGGTCTTCTGGTGCTCATCACTGGGTGCATTCCAGATCCTTACCATGCCCACAAAGCCTTTGTGCAATAGGAAACAAATGCTGGTAGTGGTTGAAATGTCTTCCTTTTGTAAGCAGATATTGCTTTTAGCATGCCTTTCATGACATCATTTTATTTCACCTTTCTATTTGGAGTCTCCACCAAGAACTATCATAAATCCTAATATTTTGCTAAATATAAACCAAAAGAAAATACTTTCCTGCTAGAAATGACATAAATAATCAAAACTGAAAGATGACAAAATCACTGTACTTACTATGTGTCGTGCTGCGAACACTCCATCAACTATTGCACAACAGAAAGCTGCTACAACACCAAAGCTGATAAACACGATGGAGGCCACCAACTGAGAAGAGAAAAACAGATTGAGCAATCTTTTCAGTATAATTCTTTAAGTAAAACAATTACAGTAGTTTTTCTAACATTCTGAAATGATGGTTCCCACTGCTGTAATTCACTTTAGGTCAGTGTGTCAGGATGACAGTCATACTCTAGTAAAATGGCAGAAATTCTTGATGCTGAGTTGACAGACCATCAAGCCTACTAGAAAAGCTTAAGTCTTTCAAGAGAAAATTAGGTCAGCTGCAAGAATTAAATTCAACAATTATTTCTTCCAAATCAACTTACTTAATAAAACAGCAGTGTTTCCATAGGGACGTGACAAAAAGTCATGTTCCCACTGGCTCACATAAATCTTTAGAGCTTTACAACGTGGTAGTATTTCACATCAATAGATAAAGGCATCTGTAGTAAGTTAATAACTAGCCTGTGAATGATCAGAAATCTTTTATCATTCCAAATAGCTTATGCCACAACAAAATCAGAGGTTCAGAGGACTAGTACCTGTGGAAGGACTGTGGTATGCTGCCTTGGCCCTCACCCTTGTTGGGGTTTCCAGCTTGCCTCTCAGTCTCAGAGCGGGCAGAGCAGAGCACAGCAGAGCTCAGTGAGCGTCCCAGCTGCAGCACAGACAGCACCATGTCTTCATCAACCCCCTAGCCACAGCCTCAGACCTCCTTCTACCTCCCAAACTGCTTCATTCATTAAGCACTATTAATTCTCTCTCAACAGGACTGCGGATGGTGCAGCACTGGAGCACAGCTCTGGCACAAGCAATGGTGGGGTATGGAGAGCTTGGGGGAAAAGGCTGTGCAGGTTGGGCATGCTGAGCCCCCTACTCGCTGTGCTGCAGCTGTGACAGCAACTGCAGGGTTAGAACAACCCCAGACACCATGAGCTTCCTGCCCAATTCACTCTGGAGACAGCTACAGGACTTGGAAAGAATGTGGAATGCATCTCCACCAGGGACCAGTCAGCGTGCTCTTGGCACACACTTCTGAGATGACACTGGCTTCTTCTGAGGTCACATCTGAAGGGTGCAGTGAACCGGGTGAGGTGAAGCCCTGAAAGACCAACTGTACACTTGGCAAGGCACTCCCCTGGGTTTGTTAGCCTCAATGCCATCAGATGAGGGAGAGATGCCAGCAGTCCTTCCTCTCCTAGATTAGAGGATTTTGTGATGTTGAGAACTTTGCACCCTCAGTTTGAAAGAGTGGGTTCCTGCAGGATATTAGGTGAACCTCACGTGCACTCTGGCTATGTTTTTTAATGTAATATAATGTATATTTGTCATGTCTCTGGCCTTTCTCAGGCAGTCACAAGAGGAACCCTTTGAAACATCCTATATGATAGGTTGATTTCAATTTACAACAGAATTGAATAACAACTGATTAAAAATTTTTCTTGAAAATTGATAGAACAGCATTCTTTTATTCATAGAGCACATGGAAAAGGGATTCAGTTAAGAATGTGGAACGTTTTTGTTATTTACTACTCATTAAATGCTCCTTCACAACACGTATTCCTGAAATGCCCAGGTACAGATTACCTGCAGTTATCCATACAGTTCATATATCCTTTTGCCTATATAAAATCTGCATTACTTAGATGCCATTTTCACAAATTTGTAAGGCATCACTAACTCACTTGAAAAATGGACTCTTCAGCTTGTGTTAGGGTAAGAACAGTACAATGTCAATAGTGCTTCCAGAGGATGCTGCACTGGTGATTTTCTCAAAAATATTTATATTGGGCAAGTAAGAAACTACAACCATAAAAGCTCACAGCTTGGATGCACAGGTCAAAGCAATATCACTCACTTGGAGGTAAGAGCTCTTGGAGAACTGGCAAAAAAGTACAACTGAAAAGCAGAAGAATCACAATGCTTTCTGACACACTCCTTTCATCTCCCCTTAGCTCATGTCTCATGCAATCAGAGGTCAGTCAGCACTGCCACAGGGATTGCTGTGGAATTGGACTCCTCAACACTGGGAGAAAAGGGGCACACAAATGTGGCTGAGGTTGATGGTACTGGCTGATCTTGGGAACCTGCTGCATTTCCCCTGCAGCCAGCTCCATCTTGCTGATACCCTAGGAAAACACTGTTGGCTGCATCACCCTTCATCCTCTGCTATCCTGTGGCTCTCCAGTGTGGAAGGTCATGTCTCATGTCTCATGAATCTGGCTGTCTAAAGACCTTGGCATGCAATTCATCAAATGGAGAAGGCTGTGGACACCTATCACTGCAGAGTAGTGGGCTGTGCTGCCCTGGGGCAGCTGCATTTGCTACAGATCCTGATCTCTTTATTTGAAAAAGCAGCAGTGTTTAAAAGTTCTGATGAAGCCATTATTGTCTGATACCTCTATCTTGTTTTTCAAGTCATAGCAGTCAATCAAATAATTAGTGGGCTAAGCCAGGTGTTTCCAAATTGCCTGAGCTCAAGATGAATTTACTGGAAGCTGACCTCAAGGTGGCTTTTCATTTCACACATGAACAATTTATTGATGATCTACAATCCCCAAACCAACATCTTCCACTCATTGAGATAGCTTAAATGACCTGATGAGTGTGCTGGCCCTTCAGTTTCACCATATAGCCTTAGGAGACCACATATAAAGGTGCAGTAAATCACAGTATAGAAAGGAGCTACGGAGCTGGCTTTGCACTCCTCAGTCATGTTGGAGATCATCTACCCTGCCAAGGAGTTGTGTGCAAGTCAAAGGTTTACAGCCAGAGCCTGCTGTTCCTATCCATGACGACTAGCAACTACTTCAGTGAGCAGTCCCTTTAGACTCAATATAATTTCTTGACTGAAGTAATATTTATCGTGATGCCAAAGTGGCAGGACATGACACTGAGGGCTTTTTATGATTTAAATTGCCTTATATATATTTGAACAACAAAAGAATAATACAAGAGCACCACTAAAAAAATTCCTTAAAATAAAATCACAGATTTGTGTTCTCTCTCAAATCTCTCATTGCTTATTAAGAACGTGAGAAACATAAAAAACCAAGTATAAAATTAATTACTTCTGAAAATTGCCAAGACAACCAAATGAAGAGCTGTTGTAAATTCAAAAATTAATTTTCCCGAGTAGTAGGTGGTTGCTGGAGCAGTGAGTTCACAAGCCTAGGACTGTCTAGAAAGAGAAGCAATGCAGTTCATTTAAGGATAGAGAATGTTTGCTGACAGGTAAAAGAAATAGCACTTAAAAAAAAAAATACTGATCCATCACATCATCTTATCTCCATTTTGAACAGCATTATGTTTTGTCAGGAAAACTATTCATTGTTTATAGCAATATTTTTGAACAGTTATTCAAGAAACAGTTTTGCTCTTGCTATTCCATTGATGTGCAGCCAGGCTTCTCTACAGCTGTTGCCATCAGAACATGTTTATTCCTGGTTCTTGTACAGAATACAATAATTTGATTATTTACAAGGGAGCCATAAAACCAGCTATTAAACACTGAGAACTGTACTGTGTGTGCCTAACAATCAAACTCAAAAGGCAGTTGTTTAACAGAGGGGTTTTAGCAAAAGGGAGAACAAAATAGCACATGGAATGAGGGACTTTTGTACACAGTATTAACTGAAGAGCTGTAATCTATCTTCAGCTGTGTCACAGAACTAGGAAAACACTCAAAAATGCAAAACTAGTAAAAGGTTGGACTGCTAAATTCTTGCATACTGCCTTCTCTCAGAAAAGACATGCATTTTTTTCTCAGAATTCACCTGTCTTGAACACTCCTGTCCTTCAGCAGGCATACAACACCACTGCCTGCACTGTCACTCTCCTGTGCAAGCAAGACTAGTGAAGGCAACAGGGGACACACAGTGGCCAGGGATGCTGGTCACAGACTTGTTCAGCTGCCAGAAATGCATCTGGCACAGGGAGTTGGCAGCTAAGTCTTCCACAACAATTCCCATTTTTGGAGTTAAGATTTGGCCAGAGACCAGACTCAAGAGGTAGTTTGATGAGGCCACCGCAGCTGCAGCCACACTGTCCTGTCCACACTGCACACAAATGCTGCACCTCAGGCCCCCATGCACGCTGAATCACACACGGATGGTGGGATGGTGCCATGTCCCTGCTGCGTGACACAGAGATCTGCAGCCAGCGTGTGCCAGCAGACCCACAGAAAACCATACTGCTCCTCGGCATAAGCACATGCTGCCTACAGACTGGCACCTCTCTGGCTGTGTCCAACATCCCTGTGGAATACTTCTGGGAGCTAGCTAGACTTTCAATTCTGGCACATCCCTGGTTTCCTCATGATTCTAATTTAGCCTTTACCTATCCTCAACCAAAAAACACAAGTTCTCAGATAATGACACTCATTTCTAGCACTGGATGCTGTGTGATGTCTCATTTCTCCATTCAGACCAAGTAGATCTGAGACTGAGAAATACATGGATCCATGTTTTTGAAATCACCTTGCAATGGATGCAAGGTACATTACATCTAACAGACTCACTTTGCTCATGCTAAATGGCTACTTCTGCACTGCACAGCCTCCAATAATCACTGTTGAATTCAGCAACTCCAGTCATATGTTGTTCAATATTATCAGCAAAACCAGCGATCTTTGATTCAGATTTCCTTCCCTCTCTCTGTTGTTAATAGCACCTCAGGGCATAGACTTCAGCCTGTGTGATTGCTCTCTCTCAACTCAAAGGGCATCTTCTTCTCCAATCCTTAGTTTGGTTCCCTACTGTCCAACCTTTTCTCCTGCTCTCTGTTCCAAAGGTCTGCATCCCTTCATCCCAGCTCCTGGACTTACCCAAACACACAGGAAGCCAGTGAAATTCACTCCATAGGCAGAAACTATTTATTCCCTCAAAGGAGTTAAATCAGAAGATGGCAGAGAGAGATTGTGAATAAAGAATTGGCTTTTTCCCACATGTTGGAATGTTTCTGTAACAAGAACTGGGACTGCATCTAGAGATGAGCACTGGATTCATTGCAAATGAGAAGGTGACACCATGCAGCCATGACAGAAGGGAAGGAGGCAGAAGTGCTGACAGCAACTAATAGATTGTTTCACTTGTTCCATGTAGTTTACAGGCCTAGGGATTATCAAAGTAAAAGCTAGGTTTTAGCTGTAATGAATAAATCATAAGGACTGGGGTTATTTTGTTGTTTGTGGTCAAGGAGACTTTTGTTTTACTGCCTGTGAAGAAGCCTGCTGTTTCCCAGTACCGTGTCAGGGATAATTAGGAAAACTAGCAACATGAAAAGGCCAGTTGGTATAACACAGGCAGGAGAGAAGTCCCATGAGAAATTTAAGCAACCTTACATGCATAAAAAGGTTGAATTAATTAGATAAACAAAGGAGAAGGAATACAGAAACCACATTAGAGCTATAAATTATTATGCCAAAGAGAAAAAACAAGACCAAAACCCATTTTCAAATCAACGTAGCATTTTCACTTGGAAAACTCATCTTTTTTTCCTTGCCTCACATCCTGAAGGGAAAAATTGTGAAAGGCAGGATTTGCAACATCTTTTGTTACACCTTAGGTACCCACAGTTAATTTTTATCATATGTAGGCATCAGTAAAAAACTATGCACACTGCTTTCCCTTTTTCTCTTCCAGTGGTATTGCTGCTCAACTTTTGTAGACAATTCATCATTTAGGCTACACACAACGGCAAGGGACTGCAGAAGTGTCCAGGGACGGGAAATTTGCAACAGGGTGACTTAGCAGTCCTGGCTCTCCCCCAGCCCAAGAAGGTATATGCAGCACAGTTGAGTAAGAAAAGAAAGAGAGCACAGGTTCTGAGTCTGCTTACTCCAGCTCCTGAAGGCATATAGAGACATCTTTAGGACAGGGACTTCTTCTTTACTGATCGGAAGAACAGACCACACAGAGTTGCTGGGATCTTCCCTTGTGCCATTTGCTGTGGCAGTTTGTTATGGAGATGGGGGAATTCAGCACCTGACCACACTGCCACATGCCACATGTGATGGCTGTGCTGGGCCTCACCTCAGCAGGGCTCACACAGCCCAGCCGCCTTTGCTCGCTGTTTCCTTTTAGGGCACGAAAGCCCATGGTTCAAAACTGTCCCTAGAAAAGTAGCATGGAAACATTTTGCCTTAACATTGTACTGTCCAAATAAAACCTTGTATGCTAACTCTAATAGTTCCCTGGTCTAGGTCTCTCTGTTGTTTTCACCCTCCAGAAATGTTGTCTTGAGCATTAATCCTCAACTTATATGAATGCATTTGCTTTACTCTTTCTGTAATTCATCTTGTCATTTTTTTCTAATTTGATAAAACATACGAAGACACATTTTCTGTGAAAAATGTTATACCAAATAAAGACAAATTTTCCTATATTTTTATCTTCAGTGAAAGATTGGTGGGAATTAAATCAATAGCCATTATGAAACATGAAACAAAATTACTGGGAAAGGTTACCTGATTAATACATTCTTTTTTTCTCTCATAATCTAATATCAGCTACAAAACCAGACTTAGAATAGCTAGGAAATTATTTCAAATTGGTTTACAAGCAAATCTTTACTAGAATGACCAATCTACAGAATAAAAAACCTATGTCAAGCAGTTTCTGTGCACTTAAGACTTTGAAACTGGAGTCATCATTACATTGCAATCAGAGAATGAATATGATATATGTGTAAATGAACACATATTAAATTCAAGATAATTCATTCACTGATGAGTAAAATGCTTGTCTTGATTCAGTTAAAAATGCCACTACTTATGATGCACTATCAAGTCTCCTGGGATTTTGATACAATCTGAGACTTCACTGGAGTCCAACAGATATTATTAAAACTTTTTTTTTTTTTTTAATGAGACTGAGCTGTACTTGCTTTAAATTTTCTAAGACAAGACACAGAAGGAAAACTAAAAAAGTTTTTTTTCCTGGTGCTGGGTTAGCTTTATTATCAGTGCTGTTTTAAGCCTCCACAACATCTAAGAACCCCAGATCATCCCCATAACCATTACTGCAGTTACTGATTTCCCTCAAGCAGCAGCACATCTCAGTGATACTCAGCTCATTGAAACAGCCCTGCTGTATTTTGTCCCAAGTCTGAATTGATCCAACCTCCCTACTGGCTGACCTGTACTTCAAGGAGGTGCTGAGCATATGCTCTGCTCCACCTATGTTTTTGCTCTTTTTAGGGAGATTTTTTAAACAGCTGCTCTACTTCTCTTCCATCCCATTAAATTAGGTGCTGAGTGTACGAACAACCCCCTTTCCTCTGTTTCAGACTCTGATTGTAGGGCAGCACTGAGGCTTCTCAGGGCAGTTCAGTCCAGTGTGCTTTTCCAGGTAGTGCCACTTTCTGGCCACCTTCATACAGAAAAGAGAAAAAAAATCATCTGGATCTCACAGCTGGAGAAATGCTAAGGGTTTTGGAACCAGCTTAATCAAGTCTTAGTCCAGTAGGCACTTCAAACTGGTAAGAATTCCTCTTTGCAAACATCAACAAAAGCACTTAGATAAGAACAGTTAAAAATTATTACACATTTAAGGACCTCAAATTCAGTCTGGAAGAAAAAGCCAAACACAGCATTAAAGGAAAGGGAGCAAAAGTGACACAAATTTAGATTCACTGATCAACAGTGCTGACATTAGAGGAATTCATCACATATTTCTTTTATGGATGCTCCTTTATTGCTTAAGCTGGAACAAGGTCATTTCATCACTTAAACAGCTGTTTAGAGCAGTAAGAGAACAATAAACCAAAAACACATAGCATACCATGTGTCATGAAAGTTTATGCTTCCTGGTAAAAAATGTTGGAATTTACATAGATCAAGACTGTCAAAGCTGAGTGTTTTAGCAGCAAGAACTGTTTTTACACCAAAGTCTCTGTTTTCACAAATCCTCTTTCCCTATACAGTGACTGCATTGGCTTATTAAGACACACACACACACTCTCTTCATAGAAATCCATAAATTACAAGTTTTCATGTAGTGAAATTCTATCTGCAGAGCCTGGAAGATTGTATCAGTCCATCAGGGATGTTCGGCTATTTAATTTGAGCTAATTCTTCACCAAGAGGTTCAGAAACTGCCTGTCCTCTTCACAGGGCACACCCCACCTCACCTTCTTCACCATGCACACACCAGAACTTACATCAGGTGCATTACTGAGACTTTCTATCCTGTACTCCTGCTTGCTAGGAAGAGTAATTGACATCTTTATTGTTCCACAAACACATTTAATGGGTCATAAGGTTTACTTTTGTTTTCAACTGTGTGACAGAAACACTTTCTTACATAAACAGCACAAGAATACAAACTGGCTGTTAAAAAGTGTCCTATTATGCTCTTAACTTCGTGTGCTGCTCCCAAGCAAGATCTGAAAGGAACTACATCCCAGAAGACTGCCATGTAGTAAGACAGAACTTAAACTGACTTTGTGGCTTGAATCTCTGACTCAAAAGAATGGTGACAGCCTTTAAAGACTACAGTATTGAAAATAAGCTCTGGTGGTGGAAAGACATATTTTCATTCATGTAGGTATGTGTCTTCTTTCTGTTTCTATAGAATTTAAGCTTCCAGAAGTAAACTAAAGTAATTCTCGTTGCCAAGGAAGCTCTTCAAATAGAAACCAAAGAATCTTTCAAAATTTCTGCCCTTTGTACCCAATATTCCATTTCTTTCTTCCAATGAGGTGAGAAACCTGAGGTGGGTAAGACCTGGGACTGATACAACCAGTGAACCAGCATAGGGCTGTGTGGGAGGGAAGGAACTACAGTGCTAGGCTGCAGGTGGAGGAACTTAGTGGCATCTCTCTAGCTATGCCAGACAGACACAGGCCTGATGATGGAGCACAAAGATTGCTACAGATCTGACTGTGCTTCCCATTACAGCTTTACCAGCTAAAACAACCTGGCACACACATCTATGAAGAGGTAAAAAGTGCAATAAAGACATGTCAGTGGTACAGGGGCACGGACTTCTTTGTCATTATTATAGGCATTTGCCAGGACATATCAGCTGTACATACATGTACATGTGTGAGCATACATTACAGGTTATGTATTATATGGTTATAATGTCATAGTACATTTCTACATTATAATATTTACATATAAATAAATATTTGCATGTCTAGCTGATGAATCTGAGCTGGTAAAATCTGAAAGCATACACCTGTAGACATGTAATGTGAAATGCCAGTCCATAAGGAACTAGATCAGGGAAGTGCTGAAACATCTCCCACACTTCCTTTGGTAATTCGCACAGTGAAAGCATCTATTTTTATCTTTGAATCCTTGAACTTCAAAGTTCTCAAACACTGTTGGGAAATTTATGCTATCTATCTTCAGGCATTTAACTCCCTGACAACACTTAGATGATGGTTTCACACCATAGTGAGTTGATGTAACATATTATTCCTAGCAAAAGGGGCAAGCCTTGCTCCCTCCTTCCACAGATTCCCATGCAGCCCCACCAGTTAACTTTTGCTATGTCTGATGCTCACTTGGCTGTAAATCTTTTTACTCACTTAACCAGTGGAGAGTATTTTTAGCCAGGACAGGGAAGAGAAGCAGAAGGAGTCAGCAAGATAGAGGAAGGAGGAAAGGAGGGAAGGGAAAAGAGCTCTCTATGTCGGTGGGTATTTAAATTTATTATAAATTGGAAATCCTCACATTAAATGCACAAGGGCAAAGAACTGCATAAAGAAATCCAAAGTATTTTACTTAGTCTTAATTCATGGAATATATAACGCTAATAACAGCAAAATGTCTCTCATAATATTATACTATTAGAAACAACTTTTCCACTTATTTACATTTTACTTGCCTATAAAACTTTCTTCTTTTAATTTTACTTGTCTTCACTTT